>JAOTOL010000942.1:0-157500 GCA_034440575.1 Imbricaverruca yamaguchii
GATTCCAGTACCAAAACGAAGGACTGCGACTATGCCCGAAAACATCAAGTCGGTGCTTCGCTGACACATGCCACGTTAAAAAAATATAAAACATAGCAAGAAGTATTTTAGAACTGACACAAGTTTATCCCACCAAAAGACCCAAGACATATCTATCTGCCCCATACGAGCATCTGGAGACAGTACGTATCACCCGCAGGTTCTTTGCACATTTATGAGTAAAGCCATTGATATGAGCGCTGTGTGTCTGTCGCCTGTCAATCCACAAGCCTAGACCCAACACAGCCGACTGTTCGAAATTAAATACAGTTTCCGTTCAGCTAATTCACCGCACTTGTGCAATCCCAAGTGTTTACCAAAATGAACAAAAACGGTATTTGATGTCGACGCAGAGAAACCTTTTTTTTTTTTCGCACTAATCCTGCACCTTCAGGACAGCCAGCTGGAGTTACCACTCTAACACGTGTACAGTACGAGAGAAAACATCAAATGGCAAAATCATCCATGAATAGTGGTTTTCCCTACGGAAGTTGGTAACAAAGCATCCCCACTGTCCAGTGGAATGGCAATAAAGCAAGTGACCTCGAATGCACTTCCCTGCGGGAATATCTCAACTTCTTGAAGCGTGCCAGAGATAACCTCAGCACACTAACATGGAAGGTCTCTGAGCCAATAAATTTGACCAAGAAAAACCATATGAAGCCTCCGGTAATGTTACGATGCAACCTCATCAGAATGCTGTAACACCATGTCGCATCAAAGGCGCCACCAATGTCCGAGGAACGTTACAGTTGTATGTCATCTTCCTTCGTACAACCAGAACGCCACAAAGGAGTCGAGTGCTAAAATGTGGTGAGGCGTCCCGCGATGTTTTCGAAAGCCACTCTATATCATGGTAGGGAAATTGTTACGTTCAAACCAGCTGATTCCGACGTTCATCATTTCCTTCTTTTCCTTTTTTGAATTTCGTCAGAGCAAGTAACGAAATGGGGCGATAATGCGGTGGTCCATGTCAGGTTTATCCTTTTCTTGAGAGAGGGACTATAATTTCGTTACGCCACGAAGATTGAATTCACCTGTTCCCACATTCCATTTAAGTCTTTTCGGTTTGTGTGACAAGCTCCCGCTGGTGGACACTTTAAAATATCATTATATAGTAATCCTGTCCCTCCGTCACGCTCTTCAAGTGCTGATAGCTGCAGTTAATTCAGAACTAGTCATGAAATTCCAAGAAGTCTGTAGTGGAGAAATCAAGAAAATGGTATCACACTGGGCCTTGTGGTTCGAAGCGCATACTATTATTATTTTGCAATTTGAAAATCGAATCACCACCGCATGTTTACCACACCTTTCAGATTTTAACTCCAAATTGAGTTCGTGCGATTATCGATGGCCTAAATGTACGATTTTGATTACTTTGGCCTTCTAGATCTCGGTGTGGTTGATTTACGATTCTGAGGTGGACGGAGAAACTGCACACATATTATGTTTTTGTTGTTGTGCAAACCTGACTGCATAATTGGTTTGTGTATTGGGTGGTTACGACTCACTTATGTAGGATGACAAGGCTAATGGCGTCGACCACACTGTTTCGCCGGTGGGCCGCAGGATTTAGGAAATATCGTGAGTGGTGCGAGTGTTGAACCCTGGACATTGGTATCCAGAGCCGAAGACGTTAATTGCTCGGCTACATTAATTAGTTAACTACGTTAATTACTGCCCCACTCCATAATGGGCACTAGGGTGAAATGTTAGTGCCTGATCTGACCTGAAGACATTATTATTAATAGGCTATAAACATCAGCCGATATGGATTTTGTTTCAAATCTGTTCCTTCAAGAGAACACGATTGTACGTCAGACGTCAGAGTCAGGGGCAGAGCCAGAGTTAAAAGAAATCACGATGGACATGGACATAGCTTGACCTAGAAATGGTGGCTTTTGTGTGCGTTACAGAACATCACCGACATGGGTCTCATTTTAAAATACTTAATCGCCATCGTGATCATGGCCGAGTAGTTTTCAAATGGCATCCATATTGGCTACGCTCCCCTAGTCACGTAAAATACCATTCTTTGGAGCTCATGTCTGGCGCATGAACACTTGAGCTCTGTAACCCCGAGTAGGCATCTTCAGGTTTACAGGAAAAACACTCATTTAGATAGAGAACTTAGCAGGGAGCCCTAAAGTAAAAATGAAGAAAAATATAACAATAGGACTCTGTTCAAAGTCACGAGGTGAAGAATGCGTCCTGGGAGGCCCGGGGTTAAATGTTGACTTCATAAAACCACAATTTACTATATTTTGCATTGGGTAGATCTGATTGGAAATTATATATATGCTTGGTAAGGTAATTGCAACCACAAAGATATAAATTATTGTCTAGATGAACTTTCTCAGTGACTTCAAAATGTTCCTAGCCTGTATATCGTGACCCCCTTCACGTAGACAAAAAAAGAATCATAATCAGGGCCGCGGCTTTAAGCCAGTACATTGTTTTTAATATCAAAATCGGACGAGGCTTGATGCCAAACAATGAGTGGTATTCATTAGTGACTCGTCCTGGAATCGCCCCCGTTTTCCGAATTTACGGACAAAGGGCGCATAACTAGTTGGATACTTCTCCCGGTTCAATAATGTATCGTCCTCCCACATGCAAGGAGACAAGTGGAACTGCGGTAAGCTTTCGAGAGAAGTGCATAATGAGGGGCTGTACAGATGACAATGCCGCGTAACGACTTAGCGTATTCACGTATGCTTCCGATGGGTTCAGCTTCGCTTCGGCGACAATACGTCTAGGAAACGCCTATGCTTTGCGAAAAAAACTATCAAATTTGATGTACACATATTGCGATCGAAAGTACGAAGGCCCTATTCCTAGTACACAATGCCTCTAGATATTTCTCGGGCCGCCAAGGGACTGGTACTCGGGGTGAAGTTTTCAATGAGCTATGAATGTGCTGCTGAGCACTCCACACAGTTGCGTGTTGTGAATGTTTCACGAAAACGGATTCATCAGGGTGGTCACGGAGTTTACCCTCAATATCTAATTGAAATTACCCCAATTCCGTTGAAATAAATAACTATTTCCAATGTCGTCGACTAGCTGCAACACGATTAATAAACCTTGACCACAGGGAAATGGTCACTATTGTCAGGATCATCACCAACGGACCACTTTTTCCCCCAAAAATGTAATGTCTGGACTGCACAGGGTGAGGTTCAGCACAGCGGTTTGCCGCTTTGCCAATGTTACGTGTGTCTGCGGTCCCGTGTTAAAGACAGAAAGGGAAATATCCGATAAACTGTTGGCATGACATGGCATGTCCACACTGGTGGTAATGTATAAGCCCCAAACAGGATGATAAGCGTTTAAATCCAAACGTGACATTGCTGGTGGCGTGAGCAGACACCACTTGCGATGGCTCAGGAAGTGGAAAGAATTCTCCCGGCGGGAACTACATATATGCTGCATATGGTACGAACACAGTTGTTTTTATCATACGAAAGCGAGACTCTGAATATTTGAAAATGGCAGATATTTGCTTCAAGGGAACCGAATTGTGCACGTCAGCAAGTACTTCACCATGCGCAAAAGTGCGAGCAGCAATACCCTTACGTAATACATAATAGTTTGTATTACCGTGACATTTTGCACTAGGGAAGAGATTAGTCCCTTAGAGACAAACCGCTAGTGATACTCATGATTGCGAAATGGCTTGACGGTCGTTGATACTGGCTTTCAAATCACTACAGTTCTATTGGAGACTATAACTCACACGTTATGAGATATATGTGAAAGTTTTGGATGGGATTAGAATGAACTAAACTCGAATAGTGAATGGCTTGATTGTTGTGAATTACCTGTGAATAAAAGGAAGCCGACGTGTATGCGGTAGGGGCGAAATAAACATTGTAGAAGGGGACATATACAGATAAATATATACCACAACCCACATATTGATTGCAATGTAAATAAGTGAATATTTCAACATGAAGTTCCAAGAGAGAGTACCTATTGCTTTTCGTAAACTTCTTGAACAGAGTGCAGAGTAAGGTGAACTATAAATAAAAAGCAGTGGCCCAAAATCGGGTCGGTTGTTAAGAGTGGAAAATGGGGTGCGGAATTCGGGATTCGAGTGGAAATTGTGCACTTCAAACAAAAGAGATAACAGGTTCGCAATCTTACTCTAAACTACTGCCTAATTTTGTAATTGTCCTGTATGCGCAGGTATTGTCGAAAATGTCTTCTTTTTTAACTCGTTACTAACACGCAGGTAACGCCCTGTGACGCCACGCAAAATCGGAAATTCTGCGTCCGCCGCGAAAACCCCCTTAATATCATGAAAGTGGCGGATAACGTTGCCGCTAACCGGAATCGTTGGTGCGCTGCGCCAATGTGCACAAATACGGGTAGGGCCACGCCTGAAAAGCACTTCCTGTACACTAGCTACCACCGCAAGGAAGCAGGGGTACGGAATCTGGGGAAATGATGGATTTATATTTAAAGCTTTGCCAAGGGCCAGAGGATGGATAATTTTGAGGGGGTGCCGTGAGCCACTGAATTAATTGAGCGGGGAGTTTGGTGCACTCCAGCTATCGAAGGGGCGCCTTCGGCTGCAAGAATTCCAGTGGAGTGTACTCGAGCATCCCAGCGTCGTAGCACCGCATCTCCACTGGTAGCGCATTTCAGGTTAAAAGGGACAGCGATGGGCACCCCCTTCGCCTACTAGATGTCTCCGGACAGGAGTGCCGGGGTTCGGGTGAGGATTCCAAACATTATTTCTGAGTTGTGAGGGCAAAATAACATCAGTAATCGAAGCGCCCTAAAACCCAAATAACTAACTGGGGACAGGGGAAGCACTCGTATCATGACGACAGCGTAGCCAAGTTGAACGGGAAGCAATAGCGTAGCCAAGGGGATATGTAGAATGTGGGGGCGGTAGCGCCTCTGATCGGACTGGAGGAGACTCTCCAGCTCACTTCGGGATCATCAGGTTTTTACACTTTTACGGGGTATGAGGGGGTACCTTGACATACAGGCGACGTTGGAAGCTCGGGGAGGAGGCCTTGGAAACTCGAGGAAGGGACCTCAGAATCTCGGGAAGGGCCTAGGAACTCGGAGAAGAGAGACTCTGAAAGCTCCGGGGGACTTGGAAACTCGGGGAGAAGATCAGCATTCGAGGGTGTCCTATCATCTCAAGAGGCCTGGTATGGATGCTGTATGACCAACGCAGTCCATGCGCCGGGAAGCCCAAATAACCAACTAACCAGGAGGCCTGGTAGCCTGGGGGAGTGTCAACACAGATGTCCGTATAATTTCAGAGGGCATGCCAAGTCAAGGATCCGCGCGACTCACGGGCTCTTCAACGTCAGGGACCCTGGAACTTCATGGGGCCTTTCCACTCAAGGGGTCCTGGGCATCGGGAATCCGGTGACTCGAAAAACTCAGCAGGCCGAGTGAAACAGTGATGCATTAAGCCCGGTTCACACTTGCCAATTCGGAGCGTCAAAAGTTCGTAAAACGAACTGATATCGAACGTCAAACAGAAGATAGACGTCGTAAAACGAGCGGAAATACACCGGGAATAACACAAGCTGTTTCCCCGAATGAAAACGTTCGTTTTACGCTTCGCTACGAATCAATTATGACGCCAATGAGGTCATTCTGACTGGTAAATTGATTTGTGAAAATTTGTGAATAGTATGCACTGGTAAATAAATTTGTGAAGAGTATGCAAACCAGCTAATGTGCAATGAATGGCATGGGTTTTAGTCAAATCATGAATCTCTCCGTAGAAAATCATACATTCTCTGTGATCCATTTATATTGCATCATTGTTGAACAAGTGATGTTCAATGCTGTGATAGCCTCAGTTCAGCCTTGCTCAGTTCAACTGGATAACACAAGTTGCAGAATATTACATGCTTCACGTATTTTTGCTTTGCTTGGCCATGAAGACTCCCAACAAAAATTGTTGGAACAGCATAGGAAGTGGTCAACAAGTGGCAAATAAAATGTAACTTTGATCAGTGCAAGATAATGCATGTAGGTAGACAGCATACCAGGGATGCATGCTTGATGGGCGACCAATTGCGAGTTGGGACTGAGCAAAAGGAGGATTTGGGTGTTGTTGTGGGATATGCCAGACATAAAGATGTAATGCAAAAGTGCAACATTGAGTCACAGGGGCTCTCCTTGGTTGCATTTTGTGGACACCATCGGCTAGTTGCCCATGCTGAACAACAAGTTCCAACATGCCGAACCATGAGTCTGCAGACAAAATAGATGGGTTAGCTTTGCAGCCTACCTTGGGACATAAACTTAAGTGCACCTTGACATAGTGGGGACCAAAATTAACATGTACATATTTCAATATGCATATCATGCACACATCAGAAAAGACAGCATCTGCAGTTGGCACTGGACATGCACATCCAATGCTTTTGCTCTGAAAATTCCAATGAATTGGCATTTACAGCAATGGAAATTATGGATATGTTTTTCACCATCATGCATAACCTGGCAGTGCCAAGTTGTGTTTAGAGTATCAGAAATTGTCAAGGGTTTTTCATTGCTTATGGTAGGCACTTAGAACTCACAGGGCCAATGATTTTCTGCATGGCTATGTTCTTCAGAGATACTTGCAAGATTTTGTCAGGGCTGCATGCACAACCCCAAAATATTACTTCCCACCTTTCCATCTTGGGTGAACAAGCATGTTATTTCAGTGCCAATGAAACACAAACACAACACAACATTCGATACAATTCCGCCTGTGACTATTTTCCAGTGCTACCTCTCTACCACATGGTCAAGAAGTGTGCTAGGAAATGCAATATTCTACCCACAAGCAAATCAATGCTTCTCACCTAGTTAAAGACAGCCAACACAACTTCGAATATCTCGCGGGCACGCAGTCACGCCAACAGAACGTTAAACGCTGAATCGGCGTTGAAAAGATAAACTATATCTATCTTTTGGACGCCAGATTGACGTTCATTACCCGGTCTTGACATGCCCCGGTGCACACTGTGCGACGCTCCGATCGCGCTAAACGTTCGTAAGACGCAGTTTTGATGGGCGCCTGAAATACGTTCGATTGCCGTTTGTTTGACGAAACGGCCTAAAAACGATGAATAAACGCTCGGAAAGCGTCAAAAGACCGTAATGTTAACCGGGCTTTAGGCGCCAGGCGCAGTGTTAATGCGGACATCAGGAGGATCTCTAGTGAAGAAAGAAAACAGGCACGTTCCTGATGTCATTCAAGAACTCTGAAACATGCGCCCGCGACAAGCGCGCCCGGATGGTCACTAGTGTGTGCACGAAGAATATAGTTACAATTTATGAGACTATCTCCATAAAATATGATGCGAAGTGCATTTATGAAAGTTAGCGTGCCTTCGGACGTCAATTTAATTGCCAATTACAGTGATATTGTGCATATGGTTACCTTCCATATTGCGTTCTCCAACTATTTCCCATCATTGACGGTCGGCTGCCGTGAATCTGCTGAACGTGAATCTGCACCAACGCCAAAGTTACAGGCATATTTTCAGACTTGAAACGATAGGCGATGTGCCTGGCATGAGTTACGCCACCATTGCAGTTGAGGCTGACAGGTTTTCTCGATATCGTTTAAGAACATTGCGCTATGGCCGTTAAATGGAAAGAATGCATTTACAGCATTGAATTTTTCCTACAACATTTTGGCGTGGCAGAGCTGACTTTGCTTAGTATTGTTGAAGGGCGGAACTTTACTTTTTTGTCATGCCACCGCTCGGCGGGCCTCCAAATCCTCTGGGTAGCAACTGTCGGCGCTCCGCGTACATTGAGCCATGCTAGAACCTCAATAATGCCGGGCAGCTTCACATCCAGAGGTACAAAATTGCAGGGTTAGTTATGTATACCAGTAGTCGAGTCTGTCATCAGAAGGCAGCTAATTTAATGCAGGTTTATTTGAGACCACTGGAAATTAATTCGTTCATATAGAAAGCTTGAATATTCAACTTGACGTTACAGAATGTGAAAATTCGAGACATAAATTATGGAATTGAGTGCAAAAATGGCAGGGTTACATATGCATAAAAGTAGTTGAGTAAGGCATCAAATGGCAGCTGAGTTTATGCCGGTTTGTTTGAGACCATTGGCTATTAATTCGGTAATGCAGAACATCTGATATACGATTTAAAGTAGCACGATGTAATAATTTGTCACACAAATTCTGGAATTGAGTGCAAAGTAACAGGGTTAACACTCGCACGTCCGGAGGTCCGCGCCAACTTCGCATGTCCGGTGGGGCAGATGTCTGCCCCCTTAAGATCTCTAGAACTGTGCTAGCTAGCTACAAACGGAAAAGGGCGTTGGGTAGCTGGTGATGGGCTCTATCGAAAGTGCTTCGGTCATTTTTTTCGCTCAGGTCAACATTCAGGTCACTGGGTCATCATGTGTCAAATTCAGCCAGATCAGGTAGGACTCAGATATTGACACATCTCAGGACCTGTAACAGACAGAAACAAACGGCGAACGCTATTCGGTAGTACTTGAAATGCGCTACCGACAATACGGGGTGTAATTTAAGGTCAGGTCAACCAAAACTCAGGTCAAGGTCATAAAGTCGCCTAGGGAGGTCATACAATGTATCTATCGACACGTCTTGGCGATACAAGCACAATGACGGTAGTTTCAGCCTTCTAGCTCAATGCAGTGCGATATAATGCGCAGAAACGTGTAGTGATCTCAGGTGACCTCAGAGACCTTGGTGAGGTCACTGAGCAAAAATTTCAGCGGTACCATTGAGCATAGCTTCCATCTACATGCCACAACCGTTGTGAGATCACTCCGCGCGAAAATATGTAACCAGGAAACATTTGTATATTTTACCATAGTCCTATAATGGTGAAGCCATGGCCGCGACCTGACCTAAGGTCAATGCTACGAAGAAAAAAACGATATACATATTATGGTCCCTGATGAGATCATGACGTGCTACAAGTTTGAAATCAATCGCCCAATTATTGTGGAAGTTATGCCACCTAGAACCCCGAGTGTAGTTGGGTCACCTCGCCCAACCTGGTGACCTGACTTGATGACCCAGGGTTAAAAATGTACGAGGATATGCAGAAAACACCAATGAACAGCTATGCGAGGTTTGGCCCTGCTAACCCCTATTAGTATGGCGGCAAATGAGGAAAAACCGGAGGGGAACAGATATCTGCCCCACCCCCCGGACGTGCGCAGGTTAAACCTTCATGACAGTTATTTAAGCTGAGTATCTCGTTTATATGTATCATGCTTATACCCACCATTACGTATCGAAATTGAGGTTGTATTTATATATATATATATATATATAACCTCAATTACGATATATATACACATAACATATATATTATATAATTATATATATATATATATATATATATATATATATATATATATATATATATATATATATATATATATATATATATATATATATATATATATATATATATTCCAGGGTCCTGTATGTGGGGAAGCAATATCCTTGATCATCCCACTGGGATATAGCAATATTCTTCACAAGGCACGCAACATATCACAACGAGCAAGCAGATGATAGCTGGCGGACGAGAGCGCTTTCAGACTACATTTTCAGCGCATTAGCATCTTTCAGTAAGCTTTGATATGTTGCCCTGAAATTCCGAAACGTCAGTGGAAAACCACACTTAATGCCAATTGTTCTGACAGCACTTCTTTTTGACGGTTATTAAAAGTAACTAAATACGAGATTTGTTTCATTTACAAATTTTAGAAATGGAAGGCCTCGATTTATTGAAAATACAATCTGATTATTTGGGCTTATGGGCGCGCCAACTACATGGTCCTTTAGCGCCTAGTACTTCGGGCTTCACCTTTCTTTGGACAAAGAGTCTATGCATGGATATTTTATGCATACAACTTGTGACCAGATGGCTAATGAATAATACAGTGTCCCAGAATTGGTTTTACTTTAGGCTGCGGAGTGTAAAATGTATCCAAATCTTTTTAATTCAATCAAATTAAGTTTACTTTATCCCAAGATCCCAAGAACTAAGTACATTTCCCAAGGAACTTGGGAAACTACCTGAGGTCTGCCAGACCTTGGGAAATTTCCACGAGGCGTTACCAGATAGTGCAGGAGCCAGGGGGTGGCTTGGATAGCATCCAATTTCCCTGCAAAATTTGTAAATATTGGTAAAATTGCCAACAAAAATCACAACAATCGTGGCTTGTCCCTAGTGTAAAATGATTGACAATGCAGCCTGGAAATTCACAGTTAATGGAATTGTGCTATTTCATTCTTGTCTTAGGTTTTTACCATTTTGCCACATGATGTGTGGGCAGTCATTATACACATGACAGCTAAATAATGTAAAATGCATGTGACTGAAGTGAAATATATGTATTACAACAGCATTCTGTTTTTTTAATCCTTAACTGGCGATCCTTTATTTTCTTCCCATCTTCCACTATTCCCAAGCAACTTCTTTCTTCATCCACACAGTTAATGGTGAAGTAATTTTAGGACACTGCTTTTCCCTGAGACGAATAATTAACTGCTGCATTATCCAGTTTTATAAAGCGGTTCTTCCACCAATCAATACCTTTCAGTCACATGTAGCCATTTTCTGATAGACAGTCCTTTAACACGTGCTACAATCAAAAATACGCTGAGCACTGATTAAGTGTTGCAACCCATGGTGACGGCGAAACTTCACAAGGTCGAGTCGCAGTTGGGCGAGTTCATTCAAGGCGGCGGCGTCTGGAGCGCTGAGAACGAGCAGCCCCTGTACTTGGGGTGCTTACCCCTGTACAGCAACGAGTACTTGGGGTGCCGTACACGCCACGAGCACGGCGACGTTCCTGCTCACCGCACACCGCACGGATGCTTGCGTTGAGCGGGCTTCCCCCCATGAGGGACGCACCATGTATGACCTTTGCGACATGCTCTCCGATAAGTACGTTGAGGTCTGGATGAGGGTGCAGTTCAACTGCTGCATACGCATCCATGGAGCACGACGAGTTCGACCACATCAAGAAGGAGCAGGACAAGAAGGCGAGCGCCGTCGAGATCCACAACAGCGAGAAAAACGATCCGCCGGGTGCGTCGGCAGTGCCGTCCATTCAGCCGCACCTCGTACCGATCAATGAAGAGGACGTGGATGACCCTCGCTAGGTGAAACGCAAGGGCCAAACCATTCTTAGGATTTTTTGGGGGCAATTTGCGGTGCTTTATTACGGTCCAGCTAAACGTGAAACTGTGTTCAAGAATTCAACGTTAATTACGATTAAATTCTTGAATTTACGTTAAGGTCAGCATACTGGTTACATATTCCGAGGGATTGCTCTCCTGTTCCAAGTCTGATAAATGTATGTTAGAATGCATGAATATACCACTAAGAAGTTAGAACCACCATCTGAGGTGTCAGATGCAACTGTGAAGTGTTTACGTGTGATTAAAAACACAGAAAAATCACTCATGCAATCAATTTAGCACATGTAGGAATCTGTAATCATGGCCGAATGGTTAACGGATTGGATGCATTCCAAATCCACGGTTCAAATCCTTTCATGTGCATTTTCAACAGCCGCCTCCCTCCCCACGGCTCGCTCCCCGCATGGAGCTAGCTGCTCCATGCGGATAGCCGATCGGTCAACAGCTGGCCAGATAGCCGGAAACCAACCTTGACCATAGCTTTTGTGTTGGGGTTTAGGGGCGCATCAACTGCTGAGGTCATGCAGCGACCATAGCTTAGGAGTGTAAATGCAACATATGGAACATTTTTGTATCTACAATTTGTGCATCACACAAATTATGAGCTTACATTGGCTTATGCTGTTTTTAAACTTAGAACAAGATAGAGCTATACCTATAGGACCTATCTCTGAAGAAGTATTCAACAGATTGGTTTCATATGCCCTGGTCTGACTTTGATCTAGGTAAACCATGTTTGCATTGGTTAGCACTGTTGTTTACACAATAGTAGACATTGGTCCTACATTAGGATATCATATTTGTGATGTCAGATTGAATGAAAATATTCATTTAAATTAGCTAATATAATTTATTTAGTAGCCCGGAAAGTTTCTTCTCCAAATGCATGAATCTAGAATGTACACAGATAGGTTGTACAATGGCTTGAGGAGTCACATAATTGTCCTGCATTGTGGCTACATTGCGTGGTAAAGTAATACATATGCAGACACAACACTGGTACAATCACATTCCTAGCGCACCAATGTCAGTACATTATGCACACCTGAAGATGAGGACCAGTGACGAGACTCCAACAAATATGAAGGTAGCTGTCAGGAGTACCTCATCTCCGACACCTTCCACATAACTGGCACCGATGCCATCTGACTCCAGTTGTGACATATCGGCCCTGGAAAACCATGCATCTGTCAAGTTCTCATACATTCCTTTTAATTCATCTACATTTTTTATCATTATATCAAATAAAATATAATTATATTATATAATTATATCAGAGCAAGGAGTGTCTTGGAATTAATTTCCAAGACAATGCAGAATGTGAGACCAATCAACATTACACCCAAAAATGGCCATAAAAATAGCTGTTATTGACAAACAAACTCCATGTTCATGTCAGTATGGAGCAATGTAAAAATAGGATACACTAATGTAGTTCAGTGTGGTCATATTTTGCAGAGGTACATTTGGGAAGTCAACTCTGTTGAATGTCAAAACAAATATATATTAAGCATTGTCACACAATTCCTGGGCACTGGCAGGAAGCTATTAGGGCTTGTCCATGCTGCAGATACCAATAGGGAATAATCAGTACTAGCATGACACACACATATGAATGGTTGGAGTCCCCAGATGGATCAACAGTTCTGGATGCCCTTGTCTTGATACCCTGCTAATATGAGCTTGTTATAAAGTCATACAATATTCAGATGCAATAAGAGCCACAAGGGTTAAGTCTGCAAAGGCAAGACACCATAACCCTGGCAAAAAGACACTCATCACCCCAACCAACACCATATCCCTAATTTCAAAGAATCCATCCACCAACATCCCACACGTCCATCAATGACTATCTGCCTTTCCTATCCAGTCCTATTTGCTCAATCCCAACACACATGGCTTGAATTCACTTCCAATAATTTTCAAACCTCATCCATGCCTGTTTAAAGGGGCCTGTGCAGTGCAAATCTACTTTTGATTATGGAAGTCAGCTTGATGTAGCATATTTTTACTTTAGAGTTGTGGCTTTCAGATAGACAGCAGGGAGTGATGCTGACTGGTACAAAGTAAACTCATCATGACAAAATGTTCTTAGTGGGGTCTTAGTGGAAAATTAGGGGACATCAGAACAAACCAAGGAAGCCAGGAAGGATCAGATCATATTGTGGCTTTACTATGCATTCAGCAGCTAAGGCCATATGGTATCACCTGCCTCTCACCCTGGGAGGAATGGCAGGAATCCCTGGAAATCAAACCCTGTACCCCTGGCTTGCCAGATGCTCCTCTTAACCACTGAGCTACCGACACCATAGGAAGCCAGGAAGAAAGCACTGAAAATTATTCTGACAATAAATAGTAATGTATCATACAGAAGTGAGGAAGTCATCAGGAAGCCTTACTGTGCATATGTCAGGCCACATTTAGAGTACTGCATCCAAGTTTGGTCTCCTAGTTATGAAAGATTGTTGGCTTTTAGAGGGTACAACAAATGGTTAATGGTATAAGCAGCCTGGCATATGCGGGAAGATTGAAGAAATTGAATGTTTTCACTTAGATATAGAAGGCTTAGAGGAGATACTCATCAATGTCTTTAAATTTGTCCATGGTCAGAAGAAGGGATATCTCAGGGAATTGTTTGAATTTAACAGAAATGATGCAATTGGAGGTCATCAATTCAAAATTAGTTAAACATAGCAGGACAAGACAAGAGTCTTTCTTCCCCAACAGGTTAATAGAACACTGGAACCAATTGCCACAAACCATTGCCAGTACCAACACATTGAACATCTTTAAAAACATCATAGACAATCATTATAAGAATAAATGGCTTCCTTTTTAGTATTCCAAGGAGGGCTGATGAACATAATTGGTGAGCAACTGGTTGAATGTCCAAAGTGCAACCAAGAAGGGTCTTTATTGCTCATAGTTACACTGATCTTTTATGTCTTATGTCTTTGCATTTTTTAGACTTAAATTTGTAGAAGCTGAAGAATCTTGTAGCATTATCTGCTGAACATTCTTGAGCTAAGTTGATTTCAAATAGTTTTAGATGCCCTTTCACACTTCCTAACTTTATTCCTTGCTATTCTATATGATTCTAGATTTGCAAGGCAAATATAGAGAGCTAACTCTCTGCAGAGTTAGGTACTTCAGTTTCATAAATGCCTCATTTGTTAACTCCAGTAAATGTTTTACATCCTTGACCAGCCATCAAACCTTGTTTAATCTAATTTTAATATTGGAATTGAATACATGCCAGTGTTAAAATAATCGATTTTCATTAGGTGTGAAATGTCAAAAGCACAGGATGTCAAAATTTTCCTTGTTGTCATATGACTGTTTTTTATGTCTTTCATCTCTCAGACTCAAATCTGAGAAAATTGGTGCCGGTAGGACTGTACCTTTATCATTTGCTTTAAGATTCATAATTTAAGAAGTGCTATATTTGGGATAGGGAGAATAATAACAAGGCTGGGGCATACACCATACATACTGCGCGTAACCACCAGAGCTGCACACCCTCAACACGGTTGATGCTGGAAGAACATCAATGATACAAAAACAAATTGGCCCAAAATGGTCAAAAATTGATAAACGCAATGTATGTTTTTGACACTGCCTCTCATGGCACTCTGTACCAAGTTTCATTTCGAGGACATATCAGGGGTCGTACTAGAAACTGTAATATAACCCGCGCATTTCCCGTTGAGGGCGCTAGTGCGTTCAGTACTTATGACGTAAAGGGCTGGTTTCGAAACCTTTTCGCACCCACAATACCGAACATTCGTTTGCTGTGCTGTCTACTGGTGGAAATGTGTGTCAATGAAATCACAATTCGCGCAGTGGTCTGTAATTACATAGTTTTGCTGTGTTAAGTTCGACAGCGTATCATAACCTCCACAGTTCATAACCTCCACAGGTCACAACCTCCACAAATTCAACACATCGCAGCGGTCGTAACCTCCACAAGTCCGCAGCGGTCATAACCTCCACAGGTCGTAACCTCCACAAGTCTGCAGCGGTCATAACATCCACAGGTCGTAACCTCCACAACTCTGAAGCGGTCATAACCTCCACAGGTCATAACCTCCACAGGTCGTAATCCCCACAGGTTGCAACCTCCACAAGTACGGAGCGGTCATAACCTCCACAACTCAGCAGCGGTCGTAACCT
The DNA here is from genome assembly GCA_034440575.1 of Imbricaverruca yamaguchii. Taxonomy (NCBI): domain Eukaryota; kingdom Metazoa; phylum Arthropoda; class Thecostraca; family Neoverrucidae; genus Imbricaverruca; species Imbricaverruca yamaguchii. The sequence goes on from JAOTOL010000942.1 coordinate 15,413, forward strand.
CCACAGGTTGCAACCTCCACAGATACAAGAACTTGTTTAATTTTCTAGAAGCATCACTTCAGATAGCTATCGCTAGGTAGCAGCACGGTCTACGTATTACACTAATGAGATTGAATGCTGAATCATAGGTGGCAATATTTCTCGCCAGATGGCAGGATGATACAATTGGGTACGTGCTCTTTGCGTGCAGCTTTCCTATTGTTCGAGAGCTCGGTAGCCCGCGCGTCGACGCGTGGGAAAGTATTGCTTTGCGCAGTGGCGGATGATCATATAACATTCACACGATTTTCGCCTGCAATGCGTCGACGCGTGGGAAAAATGCGACACGTAGTGGCGGATGATGGCGAGACATTTGCATGCTATCCGTCTGCAATATGCCATGCAATGCTCAGGCCATGAAATGCAATGATGCCTTTTCATGGCCTGGTCAGGCGTAGGAGCGTCCCCAAAAGTGAGTGGGCCAGGATGAACAGCAGGGACGCATCAAGGAGGAATTTCGCAGAGTACCATGGTTGAGCACTTTTGGGCTGATAACCCGATAATTTTAATTGTAAACACACAACTTTTACCACTAAGATGAGGACCGCTAAAGGGATGGGGCAGGCCCCAGGATGCGCTTATGGCTAACAACAAGATGCGATACTGAAAAGGACTATCATCAAGTATAAGTACGTTGAAATTCACAATTCTCGCTCGACTTTGAACTCTTTTCACGACTAATGGATGCATTTGTAATACTCGGTTTACCTTCTTAATGCGAGTGAAACCATTAGTATAGTACTGTTCAAACAAAATTTCTTCGATTTCCGCTATGTGCTTATGTGTGGGGTGAGTGCAAGCTCATTACAGCGTCACTAATGGCTACGTGGTGTGCCCTAGTTGCCAAGATATAGTACCAAATGTCCGTGAGACGTCATCCGTTGTTCACCGATGTTGATAGGGAGAAAGAATAGAACGCCAGTGCAAATTATCCCGTAAACGAACATTTTGAAATGGCCAAAAGCTGCAGGGTGTCATTATGAGTTCACCGATCTATGTTTTTGCACAATTCAGATTGTTGTTCATTGAGTTGAGCTTTTCCCCTTAGACATTCTTCACACATTCATATTTTCATGGCAAGTTACTTGAAGGTGAAGGTGAGAAAGGGTTTGATTTTATTAAGATTGCCAGATATAGCCATACTTAGCACTTATTGGCCCACAGGCGCTTCTAAGGCAGTATTCACCTTACAAGTTTGCACTGGCTGCTAGTAAGAACGAAGCCTACTTGCTGGCCGATGAAGAAATAATTATCATGAGTATTGTTGGAGGGGATGAGAAAAGGAAAGACGGGTGATCGCTGGTTGAAGATGCTTTGATCCGGTTCGTGGGAGACCATGATTGACAAGCTGACAGAATGGGAAAAAGAAAAACTCTATAAATAATAACACATGGTATTGTGTTCGTCCTCAAGGCCTCAACAGTCACCTCAAACATTTGTGTAGTGCACATCGTGCACTTAATAATATTTGCCACTTGGAAGAAAATGCTACAAATGCATCACGTGACACCCGGCTGAAACGGAATGAAAGCGCATATATTGAGGGCCAACAAAGCAGTGCAAAATAGCTGATAGGTGACAACACACGACACCTCATAAAGTCACAACGTATTCAGACTTAGGGCCGTAAGGGCCCATCCTGAACTCACTTCGGTGACTAGCTCTCTCCTTCCCACGTTTTCTAGTGGCTAAGAAATCCGGATAACCGCTTAGCTTTGACGTACCTCATTTCTGATTAAATAACAACGCTTCCAGATTGGGTACGGAACTGAGACTCCAGTTCGGTGTTCTTTTTAACCTTTCCGATTTCCTTTGTCTTCGGATGTGCTTTAAGGCACCAGCAATTTTTTTTCTTGGGGTTCTGGACGTGTTTGCGATACCGGCTTTTTAAGCAAAAGTAAAGTTTTGTTACTTACTTTTGTGCACCGACGACAATTTGTAAGCATCCATGGGTTTTCGCAGACCCCGCAGTGTTCATTTAGTTCACTGTCTTTTCGTTCTTTTTCTAGTACCATGTCGATTCTTTAGGGACCTAGCCTGCTTTTGAGGCCCCATGCTGTATCATACCCCGCTGTGCTTTGAGGGACTGTTGTGTCTTGATTTTTAGCTCCGGTGTGTATACTTAGAGCAGCAGCATATATTAAGGCAATGACGCTTTTTTCCAGACTCGGAAAGCTTTGAAGCGCTCGGTACATTTCCGTCCTCCAGTTATGCTCTTTGAGTCCCGCTGTGTTTTTCTGACATTTGTGGGACTTCAGCACGATATTAGGGGCCCGGTATAATTTCTTTGGATCCGGTCTCCACGTTTCTGGCCCAGTCGCGTGGTTCCGGGAGAATCCGACGCCAGTTTTCTGGGCTTGACAGTTTTTGGTGACTTTTTCTGAATTATGTAAAGTCCCAGCCAAGGCCTTATTTTTCGGGCCCCCTGCGACATTTCTGTATTCTGTACAGGAGAGAGCCCAGTACATTGGAACCAGCAGGACGTTCCCAAATCTCCTTCGAGACGACTCGAACTGCTTAGGAAACGTGTGTCACTACTTCAAGAAAATGGGATTTTATATAATATACCCAGGTCAGTAAAAACCATCCGCCCAATCGCAGTACTAAGACCTGACCCCAACTAAGTAGTTCTCTGCTCTGTTATGGGCGCTAAATGACCAACCATGGTCGATGCGCCCTAAAACCACAATCACACACACACACACACACACATGTTTTGTCTAGTTTAAACCAACTATACTATAACTGAGTACTTTGGAGAAAGGCGATATGGAAGTATATGTATATGGACGTATATGTATATGTATATGTATATGGACGCCGACGTCGATTTACACAGAGTCCCCTGCGTGTAAATCAACGCAGATCTGTGTCGATATACCCAGAGACATCCACCCGTGTAAATCGACGTCCGCGTAGGCTTACGCCAATGAGCAGCTTGCGTAAATCTACGCCTGCGTCGATTTACACCAATACATACCTCTGTGTATATCAACACACACCACTGACGTCATAGATCGTACGGATTTGAAAAACTGGCGGTTGTTTCCGGCGACGCCAGAGTGCTGAAACAGAGGAAAGAGGGTGAGTTGGTGGGATTTTTAAGGGGTGTAAGGATGATAAAACCACTTTCAGGAATTGCAGGGGTGCTAGAGGGCTCTAGACACTGTTTGTTTTCATTTGCATGGAGTCCTCTAGACGCTGGGTGCCTTTGATTTGCATGGAGTATTCTAGATGCTGGGTGGATGATCAATTTGCATGGAGTGCTCTAGACGCCGGGTGGCTTTGAGTTGCATAGCTGGCGTAAATAGTTTGTTGCAATGACTGGTGAGAAGAAGACGTTGCCAGGATTCTTTTTAGATGCTAAACCATATAGGTCAGTGAAAAAATCGCCATTTTGCATGGAAAGCCACCGTTAATGGAAGTTTTAGGTTTTCATCCTTGGTGATGACTTTCATCTTTTCATAAACATATTACAAACACAGATGGTGGCTGTGATGGAAATAAAGTGCATGTTTGCAATGTTTTCATCCTTGTCTTTTGTTTCTCCAGCAGGCATCAATAGTCTCACTCTCAGGTGAATATAGAATGGGCTTTGAGACAAATGCATATCATGACAAAACCTAATGAACCTGCAGTGAAGATGTTCCTAGCAGGTTGAAAATTATTGTATAATGGACTACATGTGTATCTTTATGAAGCTATGCATGAAGTTCACAGTGCATCCTCACAATACAGGGGATTATACAGCATGAACATGAGAGCAGCAATCTGAATATGCATGAATCAATGAAATACAAACTCATACCATGCATCTTTTAAAAAAAACATGTAAAGCTCTAGCATAACCAGAAATTCGGCTGAGCTGACACACTTAAGGGCTGAATCATGACATTGGCCAGACCCAAGTAATTGTCAGCTAATGCAGGACGGATTTGGAGCAAGGTGATGGGGCATCACCAGCATAGATAGCCTGATTTGAACTAAAATCATCCTTTACTCAAGCTCTTCACAAAAACGGGGAACATTTTATTTGAAGAAAAAGTATTGTTTTCAACTAGAGCTTGCACCTAAACCATATAAATCAGGTATTTTGCGTCGGCGATTTATTAAATCTTACACAATCCAAGCTGAATGACAACGGGCTGGCTGTATCGACCCATGTGCTGAACCATTAACAGCGTTGAATATCATGACCGAGTCTACAGGCAAAGAATTTAGACTAATCATTTCAGCACTGATTACAGGCAAAAAATGCAGGCATACAAAGGCATCGCTCGGGCAACGAGCCGCCAGGCTCCTGATAGGGCGCCCCCCTCAAGGCCGGCTACCCCCTCGCCGCGCAGGCGAATCGAGGGACCGGCGGTGGCCCAGGCCTTTTACAACACGGGTCCACCCCCGCCTCCTCCCCGGCTGGGGCCCCAGAAACGAGACCCGCCGCCTTCATACATGAATAAATACAGAAATACCCAAACCTCGATCCTATTCACCGACTTACGAGGGCTCAGGTTTGTTTTTCGAAGTCTTGTGTGCGTCACAATTGTAGGCAGGTATTTTGAAGAAAAAAAGAATTTATAAAATGTTCCGATATTAATATATGATTCTCTTCAGATCTAAACAGAGAAATAAAATTAGAATTGTTTCTTCATTTATCTTGACCTTACATTAATACATTTCACAAATATTGCAAATATTAGCAAACATTGTTTATGAAGAACATGGGATGAATAATTTCATCCTAAGGCTAGCACATTCCAGGGGGATGAAAAACACCTGAAAATACAGGAGAATTTGTGGATGAATACTGGCGAGCATGATGGATAAATCAAGGATCAAAGCAAATATTTAAACGTCTCATCATTTTCTACACATTATAAGAGGACAATAGCGCTCTGCCGCGCACGGTACAAGGAATTATTCATATGTTCATCTGTGAGCCTTTTCGGCCAGTCTGAAGGATGAAAAATCCAGGTAAACGCTGGGCTTGATATACGGAAGTGCTACAAATAAATCGCACAACTGGTATTTCCAACTCTCCGTTCATTTTACTTCGTGAAAATTGGCACAAAACCACTTCCGAAGGTTTTCCTTACACGCTATATTTTTTTTACAACGCAAGAGCTCCTGACGTGTGGATGCTTGGAAAGTATGCTGCAAATGAAGACCAGTTCCTTGGTAATGTGGCAAGGGAATACTATAAGTGAATAAGAATATAATTATTTCAAGCTCATTTTCTGATTTGAGCACAAAAAAAATCGACATGTGCACATTTAAGTGAAAATTATTGTGTTTTTCAATTGCCATTTGTCGATAGCTCACTGGCTTTTTCATTCGTCACAGGTAACAACCTAAATGCCATAATTCTCCCTTGTAGTGGAAATATTTGATCCTAATTTTTTTTCATGGCATTCTTTATATTGTTCTAAGTCCTTTCCAGTATAATAGCCTCCTAGCCGTGCAGGATAATTTTTTTTTATTGCGAAGTGTGCATCGTGTCCTGTGGCACTATAATTTGTAGCGAAAGCGCAAAACATCGCTGCGCTGAATTTTGCTTACATTCAATTGTTTTCATAGCCTTGCATTTGGCATGCACGTGCTTACATTGCAGCGTGAGGTCTATGTGTACTGCCTTGAGCGGAGTTAACCTTAAACCACTTCAGCCTACGTTGCACAGGTGTGTGGTACAATGTAGATGGTGAATATCTCAATTTACATTGGTGATATATCAGTGGCAGATCTGCGTGTGCCGTTCGAAGGAAAGCACATGACTAAGGTAGGGCCAGTGGATTCTAAGGTTGTTCTGCTTTGTTGGGAGGGGGAAGATTCAAAGCTGAATGAGGCTCAAATACATATTACAGGGGAGAGACGGTATTAGGTCCAAGGAGGCCGAATGGGCCGCCCACCATGCCCAAAGGGGAATGCCACCTCATCTGCTGGAATGCTACCCCTCTGCCCCCCCCGATGAGGCATCACCTTTCCGTGGTGGTGGGGATTGCGTGCCTCAAGGATCCGGCGGCCAGACCACCAGGCGGCCAGGGAGAGGTCAGACTAAGAGTGCCTCACTCGTCCTTCCATCCACACGCCCCCATTCCAATGTCCATCTCATCCCAATCCATGTCCTTCACCTAGCCCTGCAACAATAACTATCCCTACTATGAGCAGGCAGGGCAACTTCCCCGGTCCAGCCCACCAGCTCAGTTTTATAGCGGTAGCCGCGCCCTCTTGGCCCGTCCCCCCGGGGTTGACGGGGTCCTGGAGGTTGAGGTCCCCCTTCGCACGGTGCTAGTTGTGACGGGGGACCAACACACCTCTTTGGTCCCTATATCCCGGAGGGACGGGCGGGCCTGTGGGGCCTCAAGCTGGTCAAGTGACAGGTCGCCTCGGGCTGGGGGCCTGGGTTTCCCAGTCCCTGCCGGCCTGGCCGGCCGGGGTCAAGGGGTGGGCGGCGCTGGATCCCGGTCGGGGTGGTGAGTCTCTCTCTCCCGGCCGGGTGAAGGCGCCGCCCGCCCCGTATAGCTCCGCGGACGTCTGGCGTCCTCCCGTTATCGGGACACAGGCGTCCCCCCAGTAGGGCCCCAGCGTGGTGGAGCGTCCGCAGAGCCAAAGTAAAAACACACTACATGGCAACTACACAAAACAAAAACACCCCTGATCCCTCTCGTAGGGAACAGACCAATATGTCTTCGGTCCCTCGTATTTTAGTATTGCGAGGGAACTCTAAAAATCTAGCATCACTATCGCCCTTCCATAGGCGAGACGGCTGCAATAGATTCGGAAAGATTGTACGATGTGAGAAATTGAAGGACGGTGCCCTGGAGGTGGAATTTGCACTAGCAGGTGAGGCGGAAAACGCCCGGAAAATGACTGAGTTTGTTTACAGTGTCCGGAAAGGTCAGAGAAAAATCGATGAAAGTATAAAAATTACCGTAGAACCCCACAAGACGAAAAACATGTCGCGAGGACTCATAAACTGCTACGATCTGAGAGATGTGCCGGAGGAGGAAATTGTGGATGGCCTGTCCGAGTTTGGGGTGACGGAGGCGAGGAAAATGAAGGTGAAGAAAGGGTCGGAAATGGTCTAACGAACAACATAATATTAACTTTCAACACCACAGATCTTCCGTCTGAAATCCGTGTGGGCTACATACGTGTAAAAGTTAGAGTTTTTATTCCAAATACCATGAGGTGTTTTAAGTGTCAACGATATGGACATACGAACCAGTTCTGTCGAAATCGCCCTGTATGTAGCAGATGCGCTTCCGATCAGCACACAAGCGACTCATGTACGTCTGAGATGCATCAATGTGCCAACTGCGGCAGAGAACAGGACCCTCACACCTCCTATGACCGGACATGCCCAATTTATGTAAAAGAGAAGGAGATAATGTCAATCAGGTACACGCAAAAAGTCACGTTTCGTGAGGCAAGACTAATTTATCAACAAACTCACCCAAGAATATCATACGCTTCGAAGTCTAGAAATTCCATGCTGATCTCACAGAACACACAATCTGACAGGGCTACTGAGTTGATCGCAAAGTTGTCGGCCCTTCTGCGAGCCTTTGGAGCGCCTCTCGAGGCGCCAGCGGGGCGAGGATGGCCAGCCCACGAGGACACAATCACAACAGAGGTCCCACCTACGAGTGGATGCGCCTTACGCCCGGAGGCCTCCCGGCAAACGTTAGAGGGTGGAGAGTGGACTCTGGTCCAACGGTCTAAGAGGCCTTTCCGATCCTTTCCATGAAATCCCAGGCCATGCCCATCTTCTTCATCACCTACCTCGAAATCCCCACCTACCACTTCACATCGGCCCCCCAGCCCACCTTCACCTCCCACACGCCCAATCACCACCTCCAAATCTACCCTGTCCACCTCCTCCCTGCATGATCCTTCCCCGCTTCCGGTCAGCCAGACGTCGCCCCTACCCTCAACTCCAACTTCTGCATCCACATCGACATCCAGATCCACCAGAGCCATCCAAATTCCCGATGTCAACCTCCAATTCCAGGAGGCCGAGAGGCGCGCCCGCGAGGCGAAGCGGGCGCGCCTGGCTCAAATGGAGAGGGCTCGGGCGACGAGCCGCCAGGCTCCTGATAGGGCGCCCCCTCAAGGCCGGCTACCCCCTCGCTGCGCAGGCGAATCGAGGGACCGGCGGTGGCCCAGGCCTTTTACAACACGGGTCCTCCCCCGCCTCCTCCCCGGCCGGGGCCCCAGAAACGAGGCCCACCGCCTTCAAACTCTCCACCGGGTCATGAATCGCCGAGTTCCCGGCCCAGAACTCAGTCCTTCGGACCGAGTGAAGGCTCATCGTCCGAACCACCGGCGATCTCCTCGATGGGGCAGTCGACAAAGACCAAGTCTTAAAAAACAACCTGTAACCCTAGCTGAAGCACTCTTAGATCTTGTTAGCGATATAGTCTCTCCAAATCAACTACCACAGTGCGCTCGCTAGTTTTACAATGGAACATGGGCGGTTTCAGAACGAATTTTACTGATCTGCAGCGAGTTTTATCTCTGGAAACTCCCATATCTGTTTGTCTCCAAGAGACAAAGTTAGCGCCCGATATCCATTGCTCCATAAAAGGATATTCTATTTTCAGGAAAGACTTCGGCAGTATTGACACGGAGGCGCTATGTTGGCGATACATCATAGCGTGCCAATGCAACAGGTACCATTGTGCACCTCGCTCCCGGCAGTTGCGGCACGCGTGGCTGTTCTCGACCATCCAATAACAATATGTTCTTTGTACCTACCGCCTGGAGTTCCTTTTCGTGGCACAGAACTGATAAGGTTAATGGCGGAACTCCCTCATCCAGTCCTGCTTGTAGGCGATTTTAACTGCCATCACACTGCCTGGGGTTGCAAATCAGTCAACGCTCGCGGAAGACACTTGGAACGTTTTATCCACGATGAGTCCCTGTTTCTTTTGAACACTGGTTCGCCTACCCATATTACTCTACCGTCCGGGAACACATCGGTTTTAGACCTAGGTCTCTGCAATCCACACTTGGTTCAAAGCTTGGAATGGTCTGTGGGTACTGATCCTCTCGGGAGTGACCACATGCCCATATGGATAGAATATAAGAACGGAGCAACTCTTGGCGGGAGACCTCGGCGGTGGAACATACGAAAAGCCAACTGGATAGAGTTTGACGCCGAACTTGGGCGAAATTCACACCTGAGGATGAACATACACCATCAGTAGTCGAATTTACGCAGCAGCTCATTGACACTGCCACTACTTATGTCCCACTGACGTCTGGGGCGCCTCGTCGCACTCCAGTGCCTTGGTGGACGTCGGAGTGCCGGGACTCCATTCTTGCCCGCAAGCGGGCTTTTCGAGCCTTTAATCGCAGGAGCACAACGGTCAACTTAATTGCCTTCAGAAAAGCCAGAGCATATGCGCGTAGAACAGTAAAAGAGGCCAAAAGAACGTCCTGGGGTAATTATATTGGAGGCCTCAGCACATCCACTCTCTCGGCTGAGGTGTGGGCTCGCATTAAAAACAAATCGATGGCAAGTTTTCTCCCGCTCCCTTGCCCGTCCTGCGAATCGGCGGTCGCGATGTGCTTCAGCCATCTGAGGTCGCGAATGAGATTGGCCGAGCATTTTCCAAACGCTGCTCTGCTGGCAACGTCGATCCGGAGTTCTTGCGGCATCGCTCACGCAGTGAAAATGTTAGGATAAACTTCTCGACCTCGGAACGATTGGCCTACAACGGGCCCTTCTCTAAGCCCGAGCTTCTCTCCGCTATCCAGGGCCTGCGCAATGTGTCCGAAGGACCTGACATGGTTCACAATGAAATGTTGCGGCATCTGCCATCGTGTGCCCAAGACGTTTTATTAACCGTGTTTAGCTCGATGTGGACAGAAGACCACTTTCCTGATGCCTGGCGAGAGGCTACAATTGTACCAATCATAAAACCAGGCAAAAACGGCAATGACCCGCTACATTACCGACCCATTTCATTGACCTCGTGTCTGTGCAAATTAATGGAGAGAATGTTGAGCGACCGTTTGGGATGGTGTCTGGAAGATATGAACATCTTAACAAACTCTCAGTGTAGTTTTAGGAAGAATCGCTGCACGATAGACCATCTTGTAACCCTTGACACTGATATTCGTTCTGCTTTTGTAAGGACACGCCACCTCGGAGCAGTGTTTTTCGATATAGAGGGCGCCTTTAACACCGCGTGGCGACATGGAATACTTTTGAAAATGCATGAATGTGGCCTCCGCGGTCCAATGGCAATGTTTATCCGAAACTTCTTAGAAGATCGCCGGTTCCGTGTTCGTATCGGCAGCGAACTCTCTAACTGGTTCCCACAGCTAAATGGAGTCCGACAGGGAAGTGTGCTTAGCGTGCCATTATTTGCTCTAATGATTAATGACATTAACTGTGTACTACAGCCTTCCATTTGCCGCTCACTCTTTGTAGATTATTTATCTATCTGGACCTCAAGCACATCTGTACCGGCAATGCCGAGGCAACTGCAGCTTGCAGTTCGGTGTCTAGAGCGATGGGGAAATAGGAGTGGTTTCCGGTTCTCGCAATGTAAGACTGTAGCCATGCACTTTTGCAGGCGTCACCAATGTCCAGACATGGTAATTCGTTTGTACAATTCGACAATTCCAACAAAACCGACGGCCAGGTTTCCTGGTGTTATATTTGACAGTCGCTTGACATACAGAGACCATTTTAAGATGTTCCGCGACAAATGTTTTAAGACAATGAACATTCTAAAGGTGGTGGCACGAACATCGTATGGTGCTGATAGGCGTACGCTGCTTCTCCTGTATATATCTGTAATACAGTCGAAATTAGACTATGCGTGTTTTGTATATGATGGTGCTTGCAGTACAGCTAAACGAACACTGGACATAATTCATCATACCTCACTGCGTATTGCTACTGGCGCTTTTCGCACCTCCCCGGTTACCAGTCTTTTAGCAGATGTAAACGAACCACCCCTCGCTTTGCGCCGTGAACATCTCGGGATGCATTATGCGTGTAAACTACGTCAGTTTCCGCAACATCCAACATATCGGTCAGTGTTTTCGCGGAGTGTTCAGGATCTGTTTAGTGGAAGGCAACACGGAAATGCCCGACCCTTTTGCATCAGAATTCGTGCGTTATTCCAGGAACACAGCATCAGATTACGCGGTGTAATGCGTGTGACATCATTGAAAAGTGCTCCCTGGAAATTGGTGTCGCCTAACATCGACGTATCGCTGTCATATGGGAAGAAAGGCGACGTTCTTCCACAAGAGTTAAAACTCCGGACACTAGAACATATTTCATCGTATCAAAACTATACCCCGACGTACACGGATGGTTCGAAGACAGACACTGGCGTTGGAAGTGCCTTTGTGATGGGCACTTCAATTATAATCTTCTCTCTTCCAACCCACGCATCGGAACTGGTCGCCATAAACAAAGCACTGAGTATTATCGAAACAACCGATGCTGAACGACACGTGTTATTCAGCGACTCGCTCAGCTGCCTGCTCGCGCTGGGAGGGTTTTACCCACTAAACCCAATAGTACAAGAAATCCTGGTCAGACTTAGTTCTTTGACCATCAGTGGCAAGGAAGTAGTTTTCTGCTGGATTCCGAGTCATGTTGGAATTTGTGGCAACGAGACCGCTGATGCTGCAGCAAAGCGTGCTGCTCAGGCTCCTTACACACGAAGTCTCCCCTCCCTTCCTCTATTAAGGGTCTACTCTTCAAGAAGTGGTAGGCCCATTGAGACGCCATGATAGGCAACAAACTGAGAGAAGTCAAACCATCCCTTGGTGAATGGTCTTCGTCATCACACACAAATAGACGGAACGAGGTTGCACTGTGCCGCTTGCGAGTTGGGCACACCTACGACACACATTGTTACCTTCTGACCGGCAGCGACGGACCAATATGTCCAAGGTGCCACGACGCACTGTCAGTACGGCATGTATTTATTTCCTGTCGCCAACTTAACAATGAGCGAAGACGCCACTTTGGGAGTGTCTCTCTCTCCCTTAGGGAAGCTCTGTGCAACGAGTCCCCCATAGTTCAATCGGGACAGCTTTTCCGATTCCTATCAACAATCAAGTTTTCTGTAACATATGCTGCTAACTGATTCTTCTAAAACAAACAAAATATGATTCGTAGCAAGGCATGGTATCGCATCCGTACTTGACCTCGTACATGCCATTCTGACAGACCTTAGTTTGCATTTTACTGTTTGAGTGACGAAGTTATGGGCACTACATGACCGACGTAGTCGATGCGCCCCCAAACCCCATTAACCCACCAACCAACCTCTGGCCTCCTTCCCATCCCTACTGTTAAAGTGCCGCCCATCCGGGAGGTCGGAGTGCACCCCTCCCCTTTGGTCCCCGCTTCCTAGGAAGGCAAGCTAGTGCCACCCCAGCACATCTTTAGCCTCCACCAGCCCCACAGCTCAGCCACACACCCTGTAAATTCCTGTATCCGACCCTATTTGAGATTACTAATTTTTTTTCAACATCGTATAGCCTAAGGATGCTGGTCTTGCTGGTCTATCTTTTTCAGCTTTCCCCTTTTCACCTTATTTAAAATAAGAACTGCATTTGCCAGCTTCCAATCTCCTGAAATTTAATCTCGTGAGGGTTACGTACGATATATGATACAAAGTGAAATCGCTGGCTCTTTCACATTGCAGTCATGGCCATGGCCTGAAATCGCAAGTCAAGGCACAGCATTTAGCAGATCTGGCATGGTAGCCGCTTCAAGCTATTTATATTATAGAAATGCAGCTGTTTGCATTGCATAATCTCATTCAAAATGGTGTGGTCCCCGCATTGTCCCGACTAGACGCTGCCTCAATCACACCGTGATCTAGTAGAGGTCGCGGCGCCTTGCCAGTGGTATTCACTGCAAATAATATGTTGCACCACTACCACTGACCCGCACTAATCTGTATCCGTTCTTTGACAGTAACACCGCTGCTGCCTCAATCCTGTGTGCCGGGATCCTGCCACCCTGGTTTGGTTTGGCCGCATCGTCCGCCCAACATCTGCATCGGACCTTCCCGTCATCCTTCTGAGGTTGCTTTTTCACCTACTGTGTTCTTGTTTTTGTCCTGTGTTCTTACGTCGTTGATCGAAACCCGCTTCGTGGAGTACTTAGTCATGGCAGTGACCAAAGTCCTCCACAACCGAGCTGCCATGATCAATGTTCTCCAAGACATGATCGCTCAGGGGTCGTTTTTACTGGGTCGGCCCAGCGGGTTCTGCGGACGCTGGAGAGCCGGGAGTTTGTGATGGCGTCGCTGATCATCATCGATGTGATGACGTCCGCTGTGGCACTGAGTAAGGCTGGCCAGTCAGCGCTGTATTCGGTTTTTCGGTACCGCCAGGAAGTGGACAAGTATCTGTCCACCCTAAACAGAATTGCAGTGGGTGCATTCTCTGGCCAGCTAGAGAGAGAGATGGGCCGGCGGTGGCGGACGGCACCGGTTTCCGAGGCGCCGAGGTCGGAGTGACCGAGCAGCACCGGCTGCAGCGTAGTGACGTAGAACGCGACGCGACCGACATGACACAGGCGCCTTGGCGACGATCTGACCTGGTGGCGGCGATCCTGCGACTTAGTCCAACTTATCTTGACCCGACTGACATTGAACGACTCATAATTCACACATTCAACATGGACAGGATCGCCTCAACTAGCGCAGACTCCGACTATGGTGAGGCGACGTTTTCAGACCTGGCCGAACGGCTGAGTCTGGGGAGTGTGAAGCTGCCAGGCCACCCGTGCAGCGACAGCTGCTCAGGGACCAAATGTGTGTGCCTCGATTCCCAGTATCGCGTTTTCAAAGAGCGCGTGAGAGAGAGAGACACAGTGACTTCGCTGAGTGGCTGCCAAGTGACCAGTCCAGCCGTGTAAAATGTTGGTGCCCCGAGAACATACTGCGCGCCTTCCAGGACGTGCAGACTAGTTTGCACAGGGACATCCCTGATATGGTCGAGGTGGCAGAGATATGCCTAATCATGTCTCGAAACCAGTCAGATGCAGAACGGGTGGGAAAAACTGCAAAGCATGTGAGGATCGCTTCGAGGGAAAATTCGATGAAACAAAAGAGGAAAACAAACATAGGGCAAAGAAAGAGGTGTTCATCATCGAGAATAAGGTGCCTTTGAGATTCTTTCCTGCGGCCGCCGTCACTGACAGATGGCTCAGAGATCACCGCCCAGCACTAAAGCGTACCATGACTGACAGACAGTCTGTTACAGTAAAAAAAAACTGAACCGAGTACCCAGGCGCCTGAAATTTGTTTTGTCAAACATGAAAAGAGCGCTGCCAGTAAGAGACAGAAATAAATGTGTGCAATATGTCATGACATGCTTATCATTGTATGTGCGATATCGATGAGATGGAGGAGAGGGAGAGCGGTATCCATTATTTCACGATATGTCTGGTCTGTTCATCTGTTCATGATCTGTTTCACGATATTACTGATGTGTGCACATCGGTACAGCGAGTCCTCATGTGAGCAAGGATGGCTGGTTATTGGTTTAACGACACGTCGACCGTTGAGTCATAACGTCGCCAACCTCTCACGCCGATTGGTCGCGGGCGAGGAAAAGCGATAGGTGAGACTCGAGCCCACAACCTTTCGATTGTGACACGAGCAGCTTATCCCTAGACCGCTCGTCCCCCATATGACCGAGGAAGCAAGGTTGCTGAAATGTTAGTGTGGAAAAGTGTTCTAATTCGCATTTTGTTATGAGACACCGATCTATGTACATGCATATGTAAAACAAGAACACTGTCCTGAGTATGTTGTACATGAGCGTGTGCCCCTTCAAGCAGACCAGTTTAATTATTTTCGCATGTATTCATTCATGCTAAAGCGCGTGTGCCGGCGTGTCAATCCCGCGCTTTCTGCCCTTGCATTAATACTAGAAGAGCTCGATAAGGTATGTCTGTATGGTGGGGCGTTTTACCGAGCTTCTCCTAATGCATGGTATTATAGTTTTTAGGCGATTGTATCACTTAGACTTGAACGGTTATGGTTGTTGATGCAATAAGACTCATATTACGTTCCGAGTGTGCACTACATCATTGGCGTTCACAGAACGTGGAACGATGGACAAACACAACAGAAGGTGTTGCTTCATTTCAACGAATCCAAGTCGCATTGGGATATGCTAAATAATTATCTCCGTGAGATAGTACGATTTTGGTTTCACTGTTGACTGGTATTCGTAGAAACTATCCACATTTCCGGTCACGCTCGCGATCATATCGATTCGAAGTTCAGTCATACACAATTAAAAGTTGTTATTGGCTTGGTTAGTGCTTCTGTTGATGGCTTCGGTGCTGACTGTTCAGATGCCTCATTTCACGCTTATATTATATGTTGATGGTGTGCTGTACTATTTATTTACAAAGTGAAGCTGTTTGGTCGAGTTGCGGCATGGCTTTCACCACAGATGATGCTCCCTTGAGACCAAATGACTAAGGACAAACACATCACAAAAAGAAGAACAAAAGCATTGTCAGTATTAGCGACATTGCCGTAGTTACGCTCCAGTTAGAGCCGAAAAGCAGACTTAGAAATATGCAGACAGATGATTCGAATGTTCTGTCAGACACAGACACTGAACTGGTGATACGGTCGTTCTGAGAGCACTGGTTCAGCATTTGAGGACGT
Organism: Imbricaverruca yamaguchii; assembly: GCA_034440575.1. Taxonomy (NCBI): domain Eukaryota; kingdom Metazoa; phylum Arthropoda; class Thecostraca; family Neoverrucidae; genus Imbricaverruca; species Imbricaverruca yamaguchii. The sequence continues at coordinate 31,129 of JAOTOL010000942.1, forward strand.
GACAGGTCACAGGTGTGATGACAGTTATCTTGGATTGCATAGGTCAGCACCGCCACCCAGGGATGTAGGCTTCGTGATCAGGTCTGCATGATGACTGGTCAGCGAGGCAGTGGCCAAGGTAGATGGTACCTGCAACACAATGCCAACCAATCAAATAGACCCACATGCAGCTCATGGCATTTGGGTGAGGCCAGCATCCACGGTGTACATGCAGGTTTAAGTGGCAGGTCCTAGATGCGCAACATTTATTTTCTCCAAGGGATGGAACAGTAAATTACTTCGCATTTACCTTTGTACCTTTGCACGCATCACGGTCTGCCATCTTACACATTGAGGAAAACCGCAGCCACCAAGCACCCGGCATGCACAGGTGAAACAAACACGTCCAAGTATAACATGGAATGTAGGTCTTTGATAGGGTGGTGCACAGGTGTCCTTCCGCCATGTGTGGCAAGATTCATGTGAAGAAGTACCAAACAATGGAATTACCTGTTTCATTTCAAGCACCACGCTACATTCATGAACTCAATAAAGAAAGGGAGAAGCAAAATGAGAAGCAAGTGAAGGTACTGACCTCAACAATGTGGTTCAGGAAGAGTGGACGCAACATACAATTTGTCCAAATTTGTATGATCATGTTTGCTACTCTGGCCATGTGTTTATTTTATCAGTATAATGACACAATCTGGGTTTTCATCATGATGCATCTATTCAGCATTTTTCGTCTTTCACTATCTCAGAGTGATTTTGTTTTTCATCCACACAGGTACTGAAAATGTAATTTTAAGACACCGACATAGGTGGAGATGCCACCTTAATGTAATTTAGAACAGGTCTGGAAAGTAGGCAGGTAGGACTACTTTGATCAGCAGTTTTAATACTATGAAGTGCTACTTTTAGGGATGGGAGCCAATTTAGGTGCCTACTAGGTAGGTATCTACCTAGGTATTTGGTTATGTAGAGCAATCAGTATTTTTGTCTTAAAAGGTGTTTTGGGATATTTTTTATCGGAATACTATGTTTATGAACATGATTCAAAAGATATATCCACTCGTTTTCTCTGGAAATGCATATTTCTTTGTTTGTCATAGTAATAACACTACAATGTGCCATTTATGCCACTTTACTGTTCTTTGTGCGATAATTTATCCATCCCTCACAAATTTACCCAGACCTGTGCCTGTGAAGTCATCAATTGTATTGACCACTGTTGACTTATAAATAATCATTCGTGGATAAATTATGTGGATGCATTGTCCATAAAAACGTTTCACTGAGAATCAAAACTTACTTTTATCAAAATATTTACCCCTATTTATTGCTGAAGCAGGGTTGCATGGACCAATTTTTTGGTAGCTTTGATTTTGGTGGCATTTGATCAAGTTGTTTAGTATAACATAGGGAAGATTTTCCTCAGAAATTTTAGAATGCTACACCAACCTAGCTGGATATGTTGGTTTGTGGTGATTTATGAGATATTGCATTTGAATATACTTCTTTTCCATTCAGAATGTTGCCTTTTCTTGATAATTTCCTCATGGTCTTGGATTTGAAGGTTGAATGACATCACTTGCAGGCTTCTGGCTTCAAAGCTGAAACTACCACAATTATATGTAGCTGAAGCATTGTAAGCTTGAAGGTTGACACTGTAAAGTGACTTCCAAATCTGAAGCCAGTGACTTCTAAATTTGCTCGGCAGACCAGCCTGCTTGTTATGCAGGCAGGTCAGCTTGTTGTGCAGCGAGACCTGCTTGCAGTGCATGTGAACCTGCTTACCAAGCAGGCTGCCCCACTTGCAGGGCAGGCTGGCTCAGTGAGAAATTATTCGTAAAATAGGGTGGAAAATACCACTTTCTGAACACTTAATCGACATCCTTCTCCAAGAAATATCGACATTCTGCTCCATGATGCCTGCTTATGAGCTCTTTGTGTCTCATTATATAGCAAATTTCGACATCTCACACCTAACGAAAAACCAATATTTTAACCCTGGGCTGGCTGGCCTACTTGTTGCTCAGGCCAGCATGCTTGCTGGTCAGGCCAGCCAATTTGCTGTACAGATGGGCCTGTTTGCCAAGCAGGCTGGCCCACTCGCTGGGCACATTGCCTGACCCACTTGCCATGCCCGTGGTCTTGCTGGGCATGCTTGCTGGGCAGGCTGGGTGTGACTATTCAGCTGAATCTGTTTATTTATGTGAAGTGATTATTATTGTTTGATTCTGAAATGTGTGAAGGTAGTGATCACTATTGTAACCTTCAAACTTTTCCTCCCTTTCCAGCTGGATTACTCTGTGAAGTAGTTCCAGCTGTACGCGCTGGTCGTACACCGCGGCGGCTCGCTGGACGCCGGTCACTACTACTGCGTGGCGCGGTCGTCCGACGCCACCGGCCCGGAGGCCGCGCCGTCCGTCTGGTGCCGCTTCGTCGACAACTACGTGACACCACTGTCGGCCAGTCACCTGGACGCTTGGGGCGGCGGCGGCGACGCCGGCTCGTCAACCGACGCGCCCTACATGCTCTTCTAGTGGCGGTGCGACGGTAGACACGCCCGTCACCGTCGCGACACGAGCAACTACCGGTGTCGCTGCTGCTCGAGGTGCAGAACGGCGACGGGACATGTCGGCTGGGCGGTCGGCCGTCCGGTGACGGCGACGACCGGCCGCCTCCATTGACTGGCGGCGGTGGTCAGAACGCTTCTGCGGCGAACTTCGTGTGCTTGTGCGGTCGGCCCTCTGCTGGGAGCAATCGCTCCCCAAATGTACATGTGCTGCTGTTGACATTGTTATACACCTGAGCATTGCAGTCCTTAGGCCTCATGAACATTAAGCATGTTCAACAAGATCTAATAGTGGACGACAGTTGGTATGTATGTGACAATTGGCATATATATATATATATAAGCATATATACATATATATAAATATAAGCATTTGGTTAATTTTTATAATCGTCTTTAAAGTATCACAGCACGGAAATATCAGTGGACACATCCACATGCGATCGTGCTAAGATGCAAGAACAAGATGACTAGACATAGTAGCATGCATCTTTGCATACATTGCGTCTTAATCAGATTTCATACATTGCCCAGGCAATCCCCACTTTGCTGATCCCACATATCAGGTACATATAACACAAAGCATGAACACAATATCACACACTGCACTCATCAATTACATACTCTGCATGGTATCCTCCAAAGTACAAATGACAAGTTGCATATATATATATATGATTGTGATATCTATCTAAGATTGTGACATTGAGCGTAGTAGATGATGCAACGCTGAGCATCACAAGCCAACGGATTTGAAGGGGCATGGCAGAACTAAAAATTATAGAATCTAGTGAAATCAGGAACAAAAAGGCACCCCTATGCATGATGGTAGCTTCATGGATCATCATAAAACCAGTTCCCTATACAGCGTGATGCTGCATGCTCCCTTGCACTCGCCGACTCATTCACTTAGTAATCACCAGCAACATCACCCACCCGATCATTCACCCAGAAGTTCACTCGCCCAGGTTCGCATTTAGCCACTAACTCGCCACTCGTACACTTACTCACTGACGCATTCACTCGCTCGTTCATCCACACACACGAACACGAGTGCAGTCCACGATGACGCATCATGGGTATGCAGGTATATAGTGTATATGGAAGATATATAGGGAAGTTACCTAGGGGGACTATGAACATTATTACTGTTAGGATCGGATCATATGTACTTGTCATGTCCATCGCTATGATGGTATTTAAATACTGCCGATGCTTGGATTTAAGTGAGAAGTAAAACCCTTTTGTCAATATTGGTAGGCGACCTGATCCATAAAGCATGTGCTACAATTCATGTGCTTAAGATGTAACTGTGTATGCACTCCGTCTCTGAAGAATGGTCATGGTCGAAATATATCAGACCAATTTGTGATTCTATTTAACTTAATATTAGCATTTAGTTACTTTGCATCATCGATTTTGATTCAGCAATGTTCAGTACAGCTCTCCGCAACATTATCAACTGTGATACTTTGTCCAAGGTGTTTCCTTTTCTAAGCTGGACATCAGATACACCGTTCCTGGCGTATATACATGGAGCATACTATGTCTTGGAACATACCGCCTGTTTCATGAGCCCAGTTGCCAAACATGCTGTTGCAATACATTGTTATATTGTTTTTAAAACAGCCGGTGTTTTCAATCGGCGTTTGGCGACGGTATTATCGACACAGTACAGCGAATTATGGGGATCTGGTAGCATCCACCGCATTCTGCGGTGGCCCGTTCACGTATTATTTGTACCTCTCCATTGTCTCCATGCATTGGCGTCCAAATAATTTTCAGAAATCAACATCTTTGGAAGCAGAAATGTGTTACCTCAAATCACCATCCTTGTGATAAAAAATGTATTACCGCGAATGAGTCTGGTTCCGTTGATATACATCTCCAACTGAACCCATAAAGTTCCGCCCCTGTTGGGGTGCCATAGATCCGAGATACAAGAAGAAGAAGGGCATTTGTCGACTTCCACATTCACTGTCGATTGCATGATTATCAATTCTACGGGGTTTTGATGGCCACGACTGGGATGCAACGACCACGTCAGCCACACCTGTAAAAGGAGTGACGCGTTCCTGAAACCATTCAATTTAGCACTGCGTCAACGTTCACTGGTGAGTATCTATATTGGACTTGGAAAGACGAACCACCTGTCTACACGCCCCTTCACGATTCGTCACTCCCCCTTCATTTCCATAACTTGAAAGACGTGAAGATGCACTTCTTGCAATATGGGCAACGTGTGGTGACATTTTCTAAGCATAATTGAGAGGTTATGGAGGGAGCGTAAGGATGATTCATGGGGAAAGTACTGTCAAATGTATGGATAGTCTACCGTGGAAGGAGAATACAAATTGAGGGCCTGGTATCTTACAGCCTGCTGGAATTTCTGGGGGGGGGGGGGAGCAGCGTCCTATGTTAAGAGAATAACTGCGTGTAGTTACGCAAGAGTAAAACGGAGATGCGTCCTATGCACGCATCTCCGTTCATGGCACCGTACTTCACAGTGAAGGGGATGTTCGGGTGAGGGGCACCATGGTCGGCAGGTTGCAATGAAACATAATAGCTCGGGCAGTGGATGCGCGCCCATTCACTTTTCCGTTGCAGAACAAGGAACCCACACGATGTGCACTTGAAGACGAATTTGGCATGGGATGGGAGTGACAGGAATGTCTGAAGATGATTTTGTCCATAATTTGCATGGACAAACTCCATAATTTGCATACGTTAAGTTCACTAGGGCTGGTTAAACCTCACAAAACATTTGACGGGGCGCATCCCCTTAGTCGCCACGCCTATAATGACGCAGATGTGAAAGTTCGTTTTCGATCATATTAATTCCAGGCAAAGCCCATTATGCCTCATATTCTCAACATCAACAACATTCGTGTGACATGATGTACCCACCCCACAGAGGTGAATGCAAAGTGCACTGAGGGGAGGGGGAGGTGCCCACTCCCATGAAAATTGGTGGTGCCATTCCGGCCGGGAAAAGGTCTCCTTCAGGAAGGCTTGATGGCACCCTTTCCCCCTTTGAACGATTATTTTTATCAGCCGAATTTCCCTTTCACAGCAAAAAAAGCTCAGTATGTAACATTAAGCATGCTCGAACCACTCCCGATCAACGACGCGCTTTCAAGGAAATGACTTCTTCCCAATGACACTTCTCTGCTGTCCCTCGGCTCATTCTCCACCCATGTGACAGCGCTCCTTCCCAGGCATGCTACATTTCCTATTGCTTGAGCCAGGACTCGAAATATCTTACCAATCTAGTGGGCGGATATCCCTATATTCAGGGAATATTTCCACATTGAATAAGGAACACGACCAATTATCTTTAGCACAGTGCGAACGCTTGGATCCGGACACCCCCTCTCCCAGATCCACCTGGGATCCCCAGGCACAAGGCTTAGGTATTATTGGGAAGGGGGTGCTCGAAAGGCTCATGGGATTTTTGCGAAAGTAGAACTGCGCTTGACAAACTTATGGTCTGTAGGGCTGCGGAGAAATAATCCGCTGTGTATACCGATGCAACCGTTTTTTACGTTTTCGCAGTTTTGCACAGATACCGACATTATGTACAATCATAGATGTTCCATTGTACACTTTTGATGGGCATGTGCCCCTTCCAATGATGTATAGTTTTTACATGGGACCCAATGGATGTGCCCGAATCGATTTTGGCTCGTCCATCGTGTCCATGTCATGCCTCCGCCCCCAAATAATGTCCAGTTTCAGAAAGTAACGCCCATGACGCATACGTAGATGCATACCTAGACAGTCCCCTGTATATATCGCCGTTGGAGCATTTTGGACTTCGTAGGTGTACACAGGGATCGAATTCTGTGTATATCGACGCACGCTTACGTCACGCGTACGTATATTCACACAGACATGGGCTTCTGTGTAAATCGACACACGCTTAGTTCACGTCCGCGTACGTATACACAAGTACCGACTCCCGAGTATGTGAACGCCTCCCTGCGTCGATTTACGCAGGAATCGCCTTCTGTGTATATCGACGCACGCGTATTTCACGCCTACGTAGATTTACACAGGCATGGCCTCCTGTGTAAATCGACGCACGCGGTGTATGTCTACGGTGTATGTCTACGCGGACGGGTTCACGTCCGCGTAGACATACACCAGCGCTACTGCCTGTGTATATCGACGCCTGCGCAGATTTACGCAGGCGAGCGGCTGTGTGTAAATGACGTCAGATCTGCGTCGATATACACTGAAGTCGCCTCCTGCGTAAATCGACGTCTGCGTAGCTCCAAGGCGATATATACGAGGTGGCGTCATCCCTACTGCGCAGCTTTATGCGCAGGTCCTTATATGACGTCATCAGGGGTACAACTTAATATGGGCCAAGCCGCTAACACGCTGTCGAATATACGCAGCGTATGCATAGTACGGGGGATAAAATGAGGATTTAAGAGGTCCAGGTGCAAAACTTAGAGCGTCATAGTCCCGGAAGGGATCTCAAATACCTTTTATACACATGTTATACCCGGAAGAAAGTACAAAGCGAGGTAGGACAGGTCAAATATGGCAGAGAATTAGCATCTTACCCCGGCGAAATGCAGTAAGGACGTATCTGAAGTGTGGTCGTCGCCATGATGAAATATGGTGGAGAGAGGGGGGTCGAGTCCCTTAATGTACATCCAATTTAGCATTGGGCTTATGGTGCTGCATGCCAAAATTAATCGACCAAAGGGCCTTTTAACCCCTCTACATGCGGCAGTGCCCCTGATATAGGAGGCAAGGAAGGGGACAATCGCTTCTTTTTAAGATCGACAGGACCATAGGGAGCACGTGAGAGACAGACATTCCTTTTATGGGGGCATATGTGAACCTCCGTACCAGCTCAGCAACATGGGTGGAACTTCCAGAAAACGATTTCGGGGACTCAAACGATCAAACGAACGATTTGGGGAGGTGGGCTCACGCCAGTCGTAAGCGGGGGTTGACCCATCCCAAAAGTATGTAAAAATTTCACTCTAGTTTGGAGGTTACATTCGGCGGATGGACTGGAAAGCGGTCAGGCATGGGGTGCTAAAAGTGGTCAGGCATGTATTGGCGGCATTCCCTAACAATGCGTTCAGAATTAGATCTGGATGATTCAAAACACTTCTACACGTCCGCGTAGTCGACCTAGTCGGCTTATGTGCTGTTTCCGATTCAGAGCATGAATGAAGGATCACAATCGAAGTTCGTGGAGCAGATACTTTGCATATCGTTCTTTCAATTCAATGATCATAGGCCTCATGAGCAACAATGAAATGGCATAAGCCACACCTGTTTCATAGCAGTACCAGAGCCGGTAGCAGTGTCAAGTGCCGCGAGGACGGGCGCAGCTTGTCTGACCCTGGTCACAGCGGCAGCAGCAAAACACGCCAACAGGACAGTGGGACCGGGAGATACGACAGCAGAGTCAAGTGCCGCCAGGACGGGCCGACACAGGGAGCGCCGCCAACCCGTCAGTGGTCACAGTGGCAGCAGCAAAACACGCCAACAAAACTGCAGGATCGGGCGGCATGGAACCAATGCAAAGTGCCGTCAGAACGGGCAACACAGGAGGCGCCGCCAGTCCACCCCTGGTCACAGTGGCAACAACAATCACGGTTACAAAGGGCAGAACCGAGCAACACGACACGACACACAGCAGAGACGCAGAGATGAAAAAAATGCCGAAGCTGTCACCGACGAACCTGTGAGCTGTCTCAATTTTTTTGCATATATGTTTCATAAAACAAGTGCCTCGCACACCTGCTTCGCGGCGTTGAAAATGAATGTTTGATCCTCGTTGCAGTTCATACATATTTCAGCCAGAAATTGGAGAGACACTTTTATGTTTGGAATCGTGAGCTGTGTCACCATTTAGTGCACGAAATATGTTTGGGGGCCACCGGTGGATGCCGCAGGAAGAAGCTGTTTGGACCTTGGTTATCAGTTCGAACAATGCAGCTTTCGCTCATGGCTACGTCATAAGGCTTCCTGGTTGGCACAGCAGAGAGCTGACCTAATAAGCGGACCATTCCGATACGACATGCCAATGTACTTCAGCGTTCCCTTAATATTATCCTCCAGATTGAGCTCGTTATCCAGCAAATGGGAACACGACAGAAAGCGGTTGGCGGGGAGCGGGCTCGTGCGGCCGTCCCCAACGTTCTCAAAATGGTGTATAACTGGAATTTTCCCGCACACTCAGGTACACGCTGCTGGTAGGCAAGAAGAGTTTAAGGGCGGGGACCTGAGCTAGACTAGGTCGTGGAGTCACACTTTTTGTGTTATTTGTGGCTAATCAGTTGAGGCCACATTACATCGCATGCCTCTCAACTTGGCAGGAAGGGAGGACACCGCCGATAATCGACCGAACACAGCACCTCTTGTTTCTCAGACACCCAGTTTCCTACTGAGCTACAGACGCCCTGGGGTCTCACTTTCCTTCTACTGAACACGCGCGTGCTACTCCTTATACGTATATATTGCGCACTTAGCAGATGCCGTGCTTTTGTGGCGCGTGATGACAGTGCCAGCCAGCGACTGGCGCAGACTTGTCGAGTGCCGGGTAAAGTTGAATCCGGCTTTGCGCTGAACGGCCGGATCACATCATCCACCTGGCACGGGTCCGGCCCGTTCCGGCGCACTACCAGCTCCTTCGCCGCGTTGGCGTGGTCGAGCTGACGGTGCATGCCGAACACTTCCTGCACTGCACTCCCCATGCTTTCTACAACACTCTCTGTAGGGAAGATGAGCCACAGTCGGGTTACCAAGTCCACGTATGGTCCAAGGCTGGGCGTACTGTCGCGGCTCTTCCACAGTACCTTGAGCAGCTGCTGGTTGCACCCATTCGCGCAGCGCGGCTCGTGCAACACCTTGTAGCCTGCGGTCGCGGATTCGAGGGACAAGCGGCACGACGGCGGAACGACGCGGCGGGCCACCAGGCGACTGGCAGCACGCTGGATGGTGCCGGCACTGGCGTCACTGGTGGCCCTGATGCGCTCCACATCGGCCACCTCCCTGATGTCGAGCATGGCGTCCATCAGGCTCTGGTTGTCTGTGTCCATTCTTGAACCGGTCGCATTCAAACCACCTCGCCTGTGCCTCAATTGCCTGGCCAAGCTACGAAAGAAGGCTGTGGCGTCCTTCGTCTGTGAACGAATGGCAGAGCCTGAATTAGCTGTACAAGAGAAGTATAAAAACAATACGGCCTGGATATTTTCAAAGGAAATTAATTCGAAGTGCTTTGGCAGGCAAATGCCACGGTCAATAGTGGAACGAAATAACTACTCAGCCATCTATCACAGTACTCTCACTTATGATATGCATGTGCAAATACATGGAACGCATCGTTCGTGAAAAGACCGGAAAAAGCGTGTGATGATGGAAAAGGTTAGCCTTGGCAGTCACAACCTGTTACAGCATTGTATAAAAAGTGATTTTACTTGGAAAAAAACTAACATATATGGCTCAAAAGTGCATTCATCAATAAGCCAAGCCCATCATCTAGGCTAAGCTAGGGTAAATTTGTAGTAGCGAGCGATTTACTATTTGCATATCGATGAGCTACTTTATGTTGAAAACAAAACAGGTAACCTACAATGAAAAATAAATAAATGAACAGAACAGAACACACACAGAGCATACAGAGATTGAACATGAACAGAACATACATAGAGGCCATTGGTATTGCGGATGCGAGACGACTGAATGCCCACGTGGGCGACGATGTGGGCTCAATACTGGCTTTTATATGCTGGATAAGCGCAATATGAATGCTAGAAATACTCCGGATAAACGCAAATAGGTATGTTTCAAGGACAACCCTTTAGGGTAAAATAACGCTGCTCACCACTGCTTTGTCGCACGGCGAGAAGCTCGACAGAGTTGGCCATCTGGTATCCATATCGGCCAACTCAATCATGTCTGCCACGGAGACGTCGCCGCGGGACATCCAGAATGTCAGCCATTTCACGGATGGTGCGGATGGTGTGTCCGAAGCCGGCCACGTACTGCCACGGTAGGTTCTGCACCTGCTGCTGTATCCGACTTCCACTGGCCAGCACCTTGTACACGTCGATTAAGACAGCTACCCGTGCTAGGAAGTCTCCATCTGTGAGTGCACAAAACACTGTTTATTTCAACTGCTTATATAGTGAAGAATAGATAGGACTCCTATGACGAAAACATACGAGGATTCAAGGGATGGGGAAGATACCCCTTAGTTGACGAGCATTGTTATTATATCGTGATGAGCTCAATTATACCACGTTTGGTTGTTTAAAGGGCTTTGAGGTCTCACATTTTAAGTCCACGATTCCGCAGGTGAACATGACTCCAGCGAAAGCAATACAGTGATGCGTGCCGCGCAGGGTTCACACCGCGAATTTCTATATCATGTATGGAAAAATGGGAAATATTACTATTATGAGGCAAACAATCAAACTTAACTAACCTTTCAGCGCCCTCAAGTCGGCTTCCAGTTCGTTGCGGACGCCGCCTCTCTGCTCCGTGGCGATGCGCCCCTGCAGCACGCGCGTCATCGCTGGGATGTTGGTTTGAAACGTGCTCAGGACATCCGCCGCGTGGGGGGCGAAGCGCGTTCGGATCACAGCTTTGGCCTGAGCACGCGGTGCCCAAGCTGTGTTCCAGCCTCCAACAGACTTTCTAGACCACTGCCGTGGGAGAAGCGTTTGGTGGCACGGGTCACGATAGCGATGGTGGCATCCACCCAACGGCACGTCGAGTCACGGCGGGCGTCCCCGTCGGCCAAATTGACCAGGTTCGAACCGTCCCACACACACGGCACGCAAGCAGCAGACGGCGGCCGGTTTTCATTTTCACAGTTCATCATCCTGAACAGCTTGCCGGGCACACCATTGTGGTGCACCTGGCCATCTGCTGCAATTGCAGACAGCTGCTCGGTGCATGCGATGCCGATTCCGGCTAAGGTAGCTCGCAGCTGCCGAGCATGCCCGTCGCCGTCGTGGTTCTTGACTACGGGCGCCCCAAGCACGAAGCTTTGTAGCATTTGCCCTACGGGAGCATCGGGCACGATCGTCGTAATGGCAGTGATGTCGATCGTCCTGTGGTTGATGGTAAGTTTGTCAGCCATCAGTGCGACACACGGCTGGCTTCTGACGTGATCAGCGAGCTTTCGAATTATTTCCGCTGTGAACTGCTCTCGCACTTGCATCATGAACATTTTTGAGTGATTAATATCACCCACGTTCACTCCATTAATATGTTGGAGGACGATGAGGTCTTCGAACACGGTATGTGACAACGACTTTTTCAAGACATAATATGCCGTCCTCAGCACTCGCATGGCGACACTTCCGGCTTCCTTTTCTCGAGCTGAGGTCTGTCGAGACTTCTCCTCGGACGCTTTCCGAGCTCGGACATGTCGCTCGCTGTCGAAGTGCCTCCTCACGGTGTCCTTCAGCCTTCTGAAAGGCAGTGGCAAATGCTCGGCGTATGTGAAAGCAGTGACTTTGCTAAAGTTGTACGAGAACACACCTGCAAGGATTTGTTGGGTGCCCGATGCGTCCTTCGTACACACGGAGCAATAAAAGCCATCCGTCGTCTCAGCCGTCTTTAAGAGGCCTCCACAGGCTGCAAGCAGATCATCGACGCCTCTGGCAGATCTGATGGCGGCGTCGACGTTGCTAGGTAGCTGAGGATTGGTCGGGGCCACCGCACCTGCACTTTCCATCATTCGAAAAATTCTGGTGGTGTCCCTCTCTAACGCCGATACCCTCGTTTCCAGAGCGCAGCTTGGTTCAACGGACGACGACACTGAAATAGAAACACGATATATTAATAATTTGTGGTGTGGTTAACTGGCGTTTACATAGCTGTGATGCCATAGGTGGCACAAACTCCCGCATATTCATTTTTTTAAAGCTAAATGGCAACCACATCTCACTTTTTGTTCATGCCCGAGTGGCACATAAATTAACGGAACATGAATCGAGTAACGTGTGATGCAGCCCAATGTTTACTCCAATGTTAAATGTCGGCTTACACCAGCGACATCCATGATTTGGTCACGGCGGACATTTAAAGTCATAGTGCACTATGCAGCATAGTGTCCCTATCTTGATCATAATAAATCCCTCTCTTTTCCCGAAAAAAATACAGTGAAGGTTCGGTCATAGCATGGCATCGGCGTCCTTCACGTCTGTCCAGGCCCAGGTGTTGGCCGATGATGTGTTTCCCATCTTTTCATGCACCCCTCGAACTTGAAAAACGTCATGGCAGGCAGCTTTAACACTAGCTGGGCAAGCACGCAAGTTTCATATCGTCAACATTGACGTACGAAATCGCATTCCTTCGTGGCCAGGGCCTCAATATACCGATGACGATATGGTGGCTGGCTGCACCCCAATACTGATATATTTGAACTGACCTTCAGGGTCAACCAAGAATTACACCAAAATGTTCTAATACCTCTACAAGGTCAGGAATGGAGCTACATCAGGGACCAAACGCTGGTCCGGAGATCACATTAATACGCGTAATGCGAAGGACGGGAAATTATGCCGCACTGCTCGGTTTCAGGATTTTTTTTTCAGCTTCAGTTGTTATGCCAAGTGATCGAGTATATATCGCCATAAACATACCGGCGTTCTCCAACTCTTCTGGTTGAAACACACTTTCGTTTATACTGGTTATGTCACATTCGTAATGCCATTTTGAACACCTGGTGCCACATTTGTACGTGGAAGGATTATAGGACGCATTATCAGTATGGATCTTCGAATTATAGATACTGAAGACATAAAGACATAAAGACATAAAAGATTAGTGCAACTCTGAGCCACAAGGGCCCTTCTTGGTTGCACTCTGTACACTGAACCAGTTGCCCACCAAATCTGCCAATCAGCCCTCCCTGTAATACTGAAAAGCAAGCCCTCTATTCTTATAATGATTGTCTATGCTGTTTTTAAAGATGTTCAATGTGCTGCTACTGACGATGTTTTCTGGCAGCTGGTTCCAGTGTTCCACTACCCTGTTGGTGAAGAAAGTTTGCCTTAACCTTGTTCTGCTGTGGTTAATTTTAATTTTGAATTTATGACCTCTAATTGCATCATTTCTGTTAAATTCAAACATTTCCCCAAGGTATCCCCTCTCCAGACCATTGACAAATTTAAAGACCTCGATGAGATCTCCTATATCTAAGTGAAAACATATTCAATTTCTTCAATCTTTCCTCATATGCCAGGTTGCTTATGCCATTAACCATTTTTGTAGCCCTCTTTTGTACTCTCTCTAAAAGCCAACAATCTTTTTCATAGCTAGGAGACCAAGCCTGGATGCAGTATTCCAAATGTGGCCTGACGTATGCACAGTAAAGCTTCCTGATCACTTCCTCACTTCTGTATGATACATTCCTATTTATTGCCCCGAGCATTCTCAGTGCCTTCTTCCTGGCGTCCTTGGTCTGTTCTGATGCCCCCAATTTTGTGTTTAGAATAACACCTAAATCCTTCTCCTGTTGAGTCACTGATAGCACTTGGCCACCCATCAAGTATGGAGCCTTCATATGCTGCTTACCTACATGCATGATTTTGCACTTATCAAAGTTAAATTTCATTTGCCATTCTTCGGACCACTTCACAAGTTCGTCTAAGTCTTTTTGCAGCGAGATATGCTCATCCTGACCTGTTATTGCCCTAAAGACCTTCAAATCATCTGCAAATTTCAAAACTTTACTGCTTAGGCCACTTTCAATGTTATTTACAAATATAATGAACAGTAATGGCCCTAGTACTGACCCCTGGGGGACTCCACTAAGAACATTTTGCCATGATGACTTTGTACCATTTAGCATCACTCTTTGCTGTCTATCTGAAAGCCACAACTCTATCCATTTTAAGATGCTACCTGCAATACCATGGGACTGAAGCTGTATCATTAACCGTTCATGGGGTACCTTGTCAAAGGCCTTACTAAAGTCAAGATATGCTACATCAACCTGATTTCCCTGATCAAATTGTTCTGTGGCGAAGTTAAAAAAGTCCAAGAGGTTTGTGAGACACGATCGTCCTTTTCTAAATCCATGTTGAGTATCTTGAATCAATCTGCTACCTTCCAGATAACTAACTATTCTATCCTTGATAATTGATTCGAGTACCTTGCAGACTAGGGATGTGAGACTTATTGGCCTATAGTTTTCAACTTTCCCTCTTTCTCCTTTCTTGAAAATAGGAACTACATTTGCCCTTTTCCAATCGGTTGGAATTTCATTATGTGAAACTGATCTACAAAATATTATACTAAGTGGAAATGCCAGTTCCTTTTCAGTTTCCCGCAACACCCTAGCATAAATATCATCAGGTCCTGCTGCCTTATTTGGCTTTATTTTCCTGATATGATTGTAAACAACATCACTACCAATGAAATCAACATCATTTGTCAGACCCCATGTAACTGAACTATGGTGTACGGTCGGCAGATTGGTCATATCTTCCAATGTAAACACTGATTTAAACTGCTTGCTCAGCTCCTCAACCATCTCACTATCCTCACCCAATGTAGTCCCGTTGACTTCCAGTGGACCAATTGTGCTAGAAACTTTACTCAGCTTGTAGAAACTAAAGAACTTTTTACTGTCTCCATTACAGTTTCTAGCTAAATCCAGTTCCTTTGCTCGCTTTGCTGCTCTGGTTTTTTGCTTCACAGTGTCTCTAGCTTTTCGATACGCCTTTAGATTAATGACATTTGAGGCTTCTTTAAAAACACTAAATGCAGTTTTCTTAGCCCTAATTGCTTTTATCACGTCTGGTGTAAGCCATGCTGGCTTTCCTACCCTTCTTTTGCGTCTTTGCTTTTGGGGGACATGTCTAATCTGAGTTTCCTTTAAGTAATATTTGAACTTTTCCCACATTTCACAGGCATTTAAATTGGAGAATTCTTCTTCCCATCTGATGGCACTTAAAGCCGCTCTCATGCAGTCAATGTCTGCTGTGTTGAAATTTGGAAACTTTACCAAATTATCCGTGATAATTTCCCCAACATGTGCCTTGAATCTAACTATGTTATGGTCACTTCTTCCCAGAGTTTCTCCTACAGTAATGTCTTGAACCAAGTCACTTAAATCCGAGAATACAAGGTCCAAGAATGAGCCATGCCTAGTAGGTTCCGATACAAACTGGTGTAAGAACAGGTCCTCTTCAAGGCATTTCCTAAACATTTTGCATGATGGGAGCCAACACCAGCATTTTCACAACCTTTTAGATTAAAGTCACCAATAATAAGGCACTTCCTCTTAAAGTTTCTACTGACTTCTTCACAAATCACCATGTCAAGCTCCAGTTGCTGAGAATGTGGCAGGGTTCCTGATCGGTATAAAGCTCCTATCCTAAGAGTATTGCTGTTTCCAGGGCTAAAACAAGGGTTCGTGGTTGTCGTTCAAATCCGGAATAGGCTTGGTGGTTGTCACCTTTTGTGCAAACGATAACATTATGCTATATCCCCCGCACGTCCGGGGGGGGGGGGGGCAGATGTCTGCCCCCTCCGGTTTTTCCTCATTTGCCGCCAAACTAATACGGTTAGCAAGGCCAAACCTCGCACAGCTGTTCATTGGTCTTTTCTGCATATTCTCATACATTTTTAATCCTGGGTCATCTCAGGTCAGGTCACCAGGTCAGGCGAAGTGACCCAACTACACTCGGAGTTCTAGGTGGCATAACTTCCACTATAATTGGGCGATTTATTTCAAACTTATAGTATGTCATCATTTCATCAGGGACCATAATATGTATATCGGTTTTTTTCGTGGTATTGACCTTAGGTCAGGTCGCTGCCATGGCTTCCCCATTATAAGGCTATGGTAAAATATACAAATGTTTCCTAGTTACACATTTGCGCTCGGAATGATCTCACAACGGTTGTGGCATGTAGATGGAAGCTATGCTCAATGTTACCGCTGACATTTTTGCTCAGTGACCTCACCAAGGTCTCTGAGGTCACCTGAGATCACTACACATTTCTGCGCATTACGTGGCACTGCATTGAGCTAGAAGGCGGAAATTACCGTCATTGTGCTTGTATCGTCAAGACGTGTCGATTTATACCTTACATGACCTCCCTAGGCCTTGACCTGAGGTCATGAATTCATGACCTTGACCTAAGTTTCGGTTGACCTGACATTAAATTACACCCATGAATTACAAAACAAAAACCTTTTTTTTTACCACCCCAAAAAAAGAAAAAAACAACCCCCCCAAAAAATAAACAAAAAGCCACCAAAAATAACCCCCAAAAAAAAAAAAAAAAAAACACAAAAAACCCACCACCCCCCCCACCCTTAAAAAAAAAAGGGGGGGGGGACACCCCCCCCCCCCCAAAGAAGGGGGCCCCCGAAAAAAACGGGGGGGGGGGGGGGGGGGGGGGGTAGGATAAAAAAAAAAAAAAAAAAAAAAAAAAAAAAAAGGAAAAAAAAAAAAAAAAACTCCCCCCCCCAAAAAAAAAAAAAAAAAAAAAAAATAAAAAAAAAAAAAAAAAAAATAAAAAAAAAAAAAACCCAAAAAAAACCCCCCCCAAAAACAAACACCCCAACCCAAAAAAAAAAAAAAAAAAAAAAACCAAAAAACCCCAAACCCCCAACCAAAAAAAAAAAAAAAAAAAAAAAAAAAAAAAAAAAAAAAAAAAATAAAAAAAAAAAAAGATGTACGACTTTCCACACTTATCCCGCTTGTGACGGGAGATCACTTTCCCCTCTACCTGTTGAGACAGAGTAGCGCGCACGAAGTTGTCCAGGTGAGGGTGTTTCTTTAGCACAGCCCCGATCAGCCAGTCCGCCTGTGGCACGCTTGGTCCGTTCCAACGGATCACTGGCTCTTTTTCGGCGTTTTTGTGGCTCAGCACCCACGATAAGGTTATGCCAAACATATTTTTTACTGCATATGCCATACTCTCTACAACGCTTTCCGCTGGGCAAATTAGCCACAACCTCACCACGATCGAGAGGTATGGCATAAATTAATTTAAGCCACCATGGCTAAAATTATGTTTCGGATATGGCTGGAGTGCAGTGACAAACAAAAGTTAGGGAAGCATCAATTATTCCAAAATGTGCTACACTCAAGCATTTTATTCATAAACAAACACTCCCTGGAATTTCCCAAAACTCTGGCTGGGTTATAGGTATGCACTCCACAAGTCAGATTTTTACCCATTGGGTACCTAGCCATTGTATAGCTAGGTACCTATTTTATGTTAGCTTAAAAGTAACTATATGAGCCAGACCAATTTGTGATGTTTTTGACATAGCTTTCCCATTGTCTTACTGATAATAGTATATGTAGGTAGGTACCTACGTACCCATATTCATAGATAACAGTAAGCAATCTGTTTGCTTATCGTTTGCTACAGTAAGCAATATGTCTACCTATTCCACATTTTGCACACATTGTCAACTATTGCACACCTTTCATGACATTGTATGGTAGCACATTATTTCCTGTTAGCGCTAACACTTGTGGAAGAGGAGCATTAGATCCATTAGATGAGCATTAGATGAGCTTCAAAGCATTATATGATAGGTGAATCGACCTAGTGTCCATACTTTGGCCTACAATCTGTCACTAACCATCTGGTCATGCACAGTAGGTCTTCATTGTACTCTCTCTAGGTGTGGTATTTTACACTTGTATTGTGCTGAATACCAACACTGTCAATGCACCCATGGTTTGTGAGCCTTTGAAGTGTGGGACTTAGAAGTGTCGTGAATTTAAGCTGGCTTAAATAATAAAAGCCAGTTTAAACCGGCTTAAATTAATAAAAGCCACTGTTTGCCATAAATTGAATTTAAGCCAGCTTTTTTCCATCCCTACCTACATATACATACTATTATCAGTAAGACAATGGGAAAACTATGCCAAAAACAGCACAAATTGATGTGGCTCAAATAGTCACTTTTCAGCTAACATAAAATAGGTACCTAGCTATCAAATGGCTATGTACAGTCAGTCTAATATGTATCTTGCTACATTTTATCTGCAGAATCTTGCTGCAGAAAGGCTCAGACAAGCTTGTGAAGTGGTCGGAAAAATGGCAAATGAAATTTAATTTTGATAAGTGCAAAATCATGCATGTTGGTAGGTAGCATATCAAGGCTCCATACTTGATGGGTGGGCAAGTACTATCTGTGACTCAGCAGGATAAGGACTTAGGTGTTATTTTGAACACAAAATTGGCGGCATCAGAACAGAACAAAGAAGCCGGGAAGAAGGCACTAAGAATGCTTGGGGCAATAAATAGGAATGTATCATACAAAAGTGAGGAAGTCATCAGGAAGCTTTATTGTGCATATGTCAGGCCACATCTGGAATATTGTGTCCAAGCTTGGTCCCCTAGTTATGAAAAAGATTGTTGGCATTTAGAGAGCGTACAAGAGGGCAACAAAAACGGTGAATGGTATGGGCAACCTGGCATATGAGGAAAGATGGAAAAATTGAATGTTTCACTTAGATATAGAAGGCTGAGAGGAGATCTCATGGAGGTCTTTCAATTTGTGCATGGTCAGGAACAGGGTTATCTCAGGGAATTGTTTGAATTGAACAGAAATGATGCAATTAGAGGTCATCAATTCAAAATTAAAGTTAATCACAGGAGGACAAAGTTCAGACAGTCCTTCTTCACCAACAGGGTTGTAGAACACTGAAACCAGCTGCCAGAAATCATTGTCAGTAGCAACACACTGAACATTTTAAAGAACAGCATAGACAATCATTACAAGAATAGTGGGCTTGTTTTTCTGTATTCCAGGGAGTTGATCAACACATTTGGTGGACAACTGGTTCAGTGTACAGAGTGCAACCAAGAAGGGCCCTTGTGGCTCATAGTTGCACTGATCTTTTATGTCTGTATATCTTTTATCTCCCTCAATGCCAGTAGTTGGATGTCAAAATCCTGGCATGTACAAATACCATTTCTAACTACCAGCATCCAGGGGGCTACATGTTAGACCGACTGTACCTAATGGGTAAACATCTGGCTTGTGGAGTGCATACCCAGAACCCAGACAGAGTTTTGGGGAATTCTAGGGAGTGTTTTTTTTTTTGTAAATAAAATGGAGTGTAGCACATTTTGGAATTATAATTGATGCTTCCCTAACTAATGTCCATCACTGCCCTCCAGCCATACCAGAAATATAATTGAAGCCAGAGCGGCTTAAATTAATTTATGCCAGCCAGTTTAAACAATGGTTTAAACCACCAGGTGGCTAAAATTCGCCATCCCTATATTGTATGCATTGCCACCAACTGCAGTGCAATGCCTGCTGAGTAGGTACCTACACACCAAAATATATTTTATAATTACATTTAGGTGACTATATTTTACTCAAATGTAATTCATATACGAAGATTTTCACCTGAGCTTGATGGTTGATGATCCAGTGCTGGCTTGCAAGTCCAATCAAATCGCCTGCCAGGGCCAAAATGGCTATCTTGCAGTACTCTTAACACTGGTAGACCTGGGTGCTTTACTTTTTAATGTTTGTAAATGCTCTGTGCAGTACTTTTCCAATCGCAATGTCCACATCTACACGATGACCTAACTCTCTTTGTCACCCTTACACCCTGGCCCTGAATAGAGTCTGTGTCTGGAGTCTGTTTAAGACCGAACCACTTCATTTGGTCTCATATAAGTCCGAAAATGAAGGCAAAAATCGTTTGATTTACACTCCAGATAATTCGAACTTGGTAGTTTTATCTTGCCGCACGCATTCACCACTCAATTATAAAGAACAGTGATCAATTCCCTATTTCACTCTTCGACGCACATCGTCGCGTTTCAAAGGGAAATGGACGGATTTGAAGGCGAGGGAATGCGCGTAAAAGAATGATATTCTTCTAGATTCTTTCCAACGATTTTAATGAAATTAAAAATGTTATCGTACATCCCACATGAAAAAGGATTAAAATTGAAATAAAAAAATCAGCTAATGTTATAAATTATTAATTGCTTAACTTAGGTGTAGTGTTGTTTTAGTACCCGTGGTCTAGTCGCTTGCCTCCAAAGCCGCTGAATATACCATAGTTGGGTACTTCCGTACCCCTGCCATCGAGCATAAAGTGGTACCGGGACGAGGACAACCACCGGCGACCAGAAGGCATGCCATTGGCTCTGTGCTAAACGGTAGACAATGTTATCGTCGGCGGTCGTCTGAACGATGGAATGGTTGTCTCGACGATACTTTGTTGCCGTTGAGTCATATTTTTTGCCGCTGAGCGTACTAGATGAAACCAAAAAGCGTACAATGGGAATGAAGAAATGGTAGCGTGGCGGTGGGTGGTAGAGGTCTGCACGGTGTAACATTTATAGAGGTCTGCACTGAGTGACATTTCCAGTCCCGGTCCAATCCGATTCTTTTCGTTTGTTTATCGTTTATTGGTTGGTTCACGACACACTTTATGCACATTCACGGCTAATGGCGCCGCCCACACTGTTTCGCCGGTGGGCCGCGGGATTGGGAAATGTCCTGAGTGGCGCTAGAGTCGAACGCGGGACCTTTGGCACCCATAGCCCGACACCTTAACCACTCGGCCATCCCGCCCCTCCGATTCTTTTCAATCCTGCGTACCTTGACACGGATATCGTGACGTAGTCAATGTTATGTATAGTAGGTACCATTTATATGATTTCACATATAATATTTATAATGATATGGAAATGTGGCCGCCCAAAGTCCCCGTTCGTGGTTGTCGTCCACGACGACAGAACGATACGATTTTTTAGCCCTGGCTGTTTCTTTTTCCCACAGTGACATCAAGCCAAAGGGACTCCACAGACACATTTTGTCCCCACCTGCTACTTTTTTTAGAACTGAATAATCTATTCATATAGAGCATTACACCACCCCCTTTCATTGCTCGACCCCTATTGCACGAAAATATATTGTATCCCTGGATCTCATAGTCCTGCAAGCTATTTCCAAAATACCCTTCACTGACCCATGCCTTTGTAATGCAAACAAAATCTGGTTCCTCCTCAGCAACATAACACTTGGAGTCTCACTGATCTTTTGTGGTTCATAGTCACACTGATATTTTGTGTCTTGATGTCTAAGATGCTCCAAAATGCAGGAAGCATTCCAGACAAGCATGATGCAACTCTCCATACCATACAGATCTGATAGGCAGGCTAATTCATGGAATGACACGAGAAAAGACAGGTGTTGACAGTGACATTATTTCCAGCTGCATCGGTGGCCAGGATCATAATTATCAGAGGTAAAAGTGGTTGGAACAAATGGATGGGCTGGTTGGATGAACTCCATCAGCTTCTTTTCACTGTCAACCAGGTCTTATGCATTTTCATCTCTTGGAAACATAAGCATGTTGGTTGACAATCTCTTCTTTCCATATCTTTCTTCCAGATGATAAAGAAACACCACAACAGAATACTATACAATAAAACTACAACTAAAACGCACGTACATCGAACACATAAAACCAAGCATAAAACAACCTACGAGGAAGGTATGTAAACAGATGTGCTATTTATGACTCAACTGCGCCATCTAAGAAGTTGAGAAAATGTGTTCCCCTAAAATGCTGCATTCTTGATGGTTGTCGCCTAATTCGCAGCCTAATTGAGGATGATAAAATAACAGCTCAACACGATTCCGAAAGCACGGACGTGATATTATAGGATTTAGAAAGTGAGTTGAATTGAAAATATTTCCATTTCAAAATGCATGAAACCATTAAAACGGCCCAAAAGTGGTAGCCCAGATGACGTAATTTGTACCATTCGAACCGACACGCAGGAAGGCATGGGGATGACAGGGGCCTGCGTAGGTCTACGCAGAGTAGCAGCTGAGTGTGTATTGACGCGCTTGTCTATTTACACGCGTCCAGGCGATATATACCTTTGGAGTACCTGTTGTCTTTAGTGATCTTGAGGCTATGAACCAACGTTGAAGTGCAAGCGCCTCCTAGGCTGCCTGAAGGAGCCCGCGGAATTCTGTGTGCTGAGGCTGAGCACAGTTTTACGGGTAGGTGCTGGGTTGTGTGGGTGTATGGTTGTTAGGTAAGCCCTGCAATTGATTATGGGTGAGTGTCTAAGTTGGCGAATGAGAACTTGGTAAATGGATGAATGTCCTTGTCAAGTGGCGCTCACTAACCGTCTCGTTTGTTTTGGAACAGGTTAGCTTGATGCGTTTCGAAGTTATCCATAAAGTCATAAAGTCATAAAGTGTTAAGGCTTAATAAGGGCCACAAGGGCCCATCTGGGTCAAGCCTGTCTAGAAGATATTAGAAAGTACATGTTCACACCTATCAATTCCAAACCCATGCAATCCCTCCACCTGTGCCACCACAGCCAATCTCATCAGTATGACATCGCAAAGGAAGTCCCTTTCCTCTTCAATAACATCCAGTTCCCTCCCTCCCATTTTATAACTGAATGTCTCGCCTGCAGACCCTATATGCATAACCTTACACTTATCATAGTTGAAAGTCATCTGCCATTGATCAGCCCACTCTTTTAGGTCGTCCAAATCTAGTTGAATATTACTAGATTGATCTCTGCTGTTAGCCACTCCTACCAGCTTGATGTCATCAGCAAATTTGAACACTCTATTCCTCAGCCCTACTTCAATGTTGTTCACAAAGATGATAAAGAGGAGGGGCCCTAGAACAGAGCCCTGTGGCACTCCACTCAGAACATCTTTCCAACCAGATTTACATCCATTCAATACTACCCTTTGTTTCCTTCCCTGCAACCATGCTTCAATCCAATGTAGAACTTTTCCTACAATCCCATGTTGTTGTAATTGATGAATTAACCTTCCATGTGGAACTTTATCAAAAGCTTTGCTAAAGTCCAAGTACACAACATCCATCCTGCTTTCATTGTCTACTTCTTTGGTAACATACTCAATGAACTCCAATAGGTTAGTTAAACAAGACCTTTGAGATCGAAATCCATGTTGAGTATCCCTTAAAAGGTTGTGCCTATCAAGATGAATCTGAACATTCTGTTTAACCAGCTTTTCTAGTACTTTGCAAACTAATGAGGTCAAACTGACTGGCCTGTAGTTTCCTACACTCTTCCTATTTCCCTTTTTGAAAATTGGTACTACACTTGCATTTCTCCAATCTTCAGGTACTTCTGAATACTCCATAGATCGCCTGAAAATGATACCTAGGGGAGTTGCTAAAGCTTTAGCACACTCTACTAAGATCCTAGCATATATTTCATCTGGTCCGGAAGCTTTATTAGGTTTTATATTCTGCAACTGCTTCTCTACGGCTTCTGTAGTTATTGTAAGATCCTCCAGCATATCACCTGCCATGGCATGGCCTACAGATGTTCCTATTGTACCAGAATTATCTTTAGTGAAGACTGATGAGAATTGCTTGCTTAGGGATTCCACAATGTCGCAATCATCAACCACTATTTCCCCATCTACCTCCAGTGGTCCTACACTACACTTTTTAGCCTTAAATTTATAGAAGCTAAAGAATCTCTTAGCATTACCTGCTGAACATTCTCGAGCAAAGTTGATTTCAGCAAGTCTTTTAGATGCTCTAACACACCTCCTAACTTTATTTCTAGCTATTCTATATGATTCTAGGTTTAACCCAGAGTTAGTATCTTTTAGTTTCTTGAATGCTTGTTTCTTTGAGTCCAGTAATTGCTTAACTTCCCTAGTCAGCCACGAAGGGTGCTTAACCCTGTTTGATCTAATTTGCCTACTGGGAATGAACCTATCCTGACCCTGAAATAGCTTATCTTTTATCATTGTCCACATTTCATAAGCATCTAAGCCATTCAATATGACTTCCCAATTAATTTCACTTAGGAAGCTCCTGAACTCACTGTAATTCCCTTTTGTAAAATTCGGAATCAATGTTCTGTTGGTTGCTACCCTTCCAACATATAATGAGAAGCGTATAATGTTGTGATCACTATTACCAAAGGTCTCTCCTACGTTAACATTTTGCACAAAATTTTCCTCATTATTAAGCACTAGATCTAATATTTTATTTTCCCTTGTAGGCTCGTGTATCATTTGAAAGAAGAAATTGTCCTCAAAACAAGCCATGAAACATCTTTCTGATTTTCTTACACCTATTGTTTTGTTTCCCAATCCTGCTATGTTGAAATCCCCCAACAAAATAGTTCTCTCCTGTACTCTCCTACTTATCTCTTCCTGCATCAGCCTGTCAGTGTTTTCATTCTGGTCTGGAGGTCTATAGAATGCCCCAATCCTAAATTTTGTTCCATTCTTCAGAATTATATCTAACCACAAAGATTCTACTCCTGCACTATGTACTCCATCCTCTATGGAATGACATTTCATTACTTGCCTAACATACAAGAGAATGCCACCTCCTATCCTTGCCTCTCTTTGATAGGCATGCATGTTGTAGCCTGTCAATTCAAATTCTTGCAAGTTGTCCAATCCAAAACCTCTTTGAATCTGCAGATTATGGGTGAGCATTTATGTGTGATGTTTGGTGTCTTGTGGTGAATGTTGTTTATCTATGTTATAAATGTCAGTCAATAGGATTCACAAGAAGCCCTAGTCGACCTCTTGTGATGATGTGATGTGACTAGTTTCTGGTGATTAAGCTAACCTGTAAATTTGAAATATGTAAGAGTGTGTGTTGGTTTGTGATGGTGTCATAGGAATGGCACTAAGGCTTCAATTGACCAGAGCTACAAGTGGTTCTCTTACCTTAATTTTTCAGAATGACATTTACAAAGATGATTATGACAAATATCAGATATGATTAAGGGAAATTCAACACTCCAGTTAGTTTAACACTTCCTGATATTTAAGATGCTTGGTTTTGGTCTTTTTCCT
Source organism: Imbricaverruca yamaguchii (assembly GCA_034440575.1). Lineage (NCBI taxonomy): Eukaryota > Metazoa > Arthropoda > Thecostraca > Neoverrucidae > Imbricaverruca > Imbricaverruca yamaguchii. Next base: position 56,523 of record JAOTOL010000942.1, read on the forward strand.
CAGATATTTGATACATTTACCTTCAGACAACAGTAGTAGGTTTTACTGCAACAATTTGCTCTCTTGTCTACTAGCTTTTGAGCCTTCCAAATCATTCCTCCCTTCAACTTAGCATTCCAGACGAACAAAAAAGTACTTCATAGAGCTTTTAATCTTAACCCATGCCATCTTTCATGTCAAATCCTTCCACCCCATCTCAGGGAGAGTTGAAGACCCCCCCCTCTATAATCCAAACTAAGCATTGCACAAAAATGAAAGAAGTGTCATTGTAAAGTGCTCGACAAGTAGGGTCTGGGTCCACCCTCAAAAAGAATTTTCCTCCCAAAGGGGACATCACCAGGGGGCTAGATTTTCACAACTTTTCACAACTTACATTATGTTTTTATGTCTGGGGAGTTCATTTTGGGATATATGAAAAAAAAACTTTATTTGTAATGAGAAAAGACAGTGAAATCGACTAGGGCTATAATCTTTTTTGGCCACCCAAAATAAATTTATTTTTGAAATTTCAAAATTTTGAGTTCAAGTTTTAAAATTTTCCTTTTCCAATGGGTAGAGCAGACTGAGAAACGTTGTTGGAAGTCAACTTGCCCTAATACAAAATGCTTACTTGAGCCAGAATCCTGTATTTGAACTGCAATTTGGCAAATATGCAAACTTTATATGTAGTGAAAAATGAAAAAATGAAAAATTCCACTGATACGTTTTGTTGCATCTGTAAAGATAAGCAACCACTGAAAGTTTCATTAAATATATCTGTATCCATTCAAGCCTGACAATCTGTTAAACTTTTTTGGAGACAACCTCACTTAGCCTTGACTAACTTGTTGACCCTAGATGACCTGACCTAAAATTTCTGAATCAGCATGTCAAATTGATGTGTGGGAAATAGTGTGCCAAATTTGGGCAAGCTGCTGCATGCTGTTCGTCTGCTATCCACGAAAACCTGAGGGGGGGGGGGGCAGTTGAAGACCCCTGAGATGGGACAGGTTAATATGTATGAAGATATGGTCAGTTTCACAAATTGAAATTCCAACAGATTGTAACAGGGCAAATATAGTTCCTATTTTCAAGAAAGAAAGAGGGAAAGTTGAAAACTATAGGCCAGCAAGTCTCACATCCCTAATCTGCAAGGTAATTAATCAATTATGAAGGATAGAATAGTTAGTTATCTGGAAGGAAACAGATTGATTCAAGATACTCAACATGGGTTTAGAAAAGGGTGATTGTGAAAAGTAAGGCTGTTGACGAGGTATCCCATAAACAGTTAATAATGCAGCTTCAAGTCCATGGTATTGCAGGCAGCATCTTAAAATGGATAGAGTTGTGGCTTTCAGGTAGACAGCAAAGAGTGATGCTAAACGATTGAAAGACATTGTGGCAAAATATTCTTAGTGGAGTCCCTCAGGAGTCAGTACTGGGGCCACAACTGTTCATTATATTTGTAAATAACATTGAAAGTGGCCTCAGCAGTAAGGTTTTGACATTTGTGAATGATTTGAAGGTCTTTAGGGCAAAAACAGGTCACAATGAGCATAGCCCTGTTCGGCAAGGATCTAGACGGTGCAGATGGTGCAATCAGAAAGTAAGGAACCAATCAGACACAGAGTTTCACCTCAGGCAATTTTCTATGACATCATAAGTTGGTAGACTGCAGTCGGTGCAGGCGGAAAACCACGTAATCTCCGACTGCAAGTTAACTTGTACGTGGCTGACGCAGTTGAGACAAGGTTGGAGCGGCACTGGGCATCGGTAGCACAGCGGGGCATAAGTAGATACCTACTTCCAGGAAGTTTTTGTGCATCACATGGCTGCCAGTTAAATTGTGCACTCTTGAGCTCAAATAATCCATCAATGAGATTGTTTCTTACTTTTTGGTCATTACAGCCTTGTTCTTCCAAAATTTTGCTGAGAAATTGAATGGCTTTAACTCAAGGTTACTTGCCCTTCACCTTGGCCTTTGGTACCTATTTCTGTAGAAGCCCCTGAGCACAAGCTGGAAAAACATGTAGAGTAGACTTGTCGAATATTACCTGGCAGTATATTTACCTACCATTTCTTTGGTAAATCACATGAAGGCAAGATATTCCCTATTTCATGTCACCATATAGCATGGGCACAATGGATAATGCAAAATCCTTTTGTGACAATGATATTTCACAATACAGCATCAGTAGGTTTCAGGCGATGCATTGTTAATGGGCTTTAGGTGACCTAACATGAGTGAAATTTAAAATACTCAACATCAGGTTATGTCATACAGGCAACCAAACATGAACTTTATGCTGATCATGCATCAGGAGGCCAGGTTAGGTTTTTACTGACAATTTTGCATTTTTCTTTATTGAATACATCCCCATTACAGTCATATGTTCAGCCCCACACCTTTCCATCTTTCCATGGAGAAAGAGGGAATAACATGTATCTTCATTGTTATATATGGGTGTGAAATGACCAAACCTGGTTGATGTGCCCTAAAACTCAAATAACCAACTAATCATTGGTACCCATGTTTTTTTTCGTGGTTTCGGATAGTACTTCAGTGAATTTAGCATTTTGTTGGTGAACTGACTACTTATTGACATAGTTACTTTAATTTAAATTGCATATATCTGGAAGATGTTATTTCCCAATAAAATATACAGGGAACTCACTCAAATCACATCACAAAGCATCATGCATATATTTTTTATTGCAAATTGTTGTATGGCCTTCTATGCATTTATGTTAGCTTTTGACACAAAGGAGGAAGATCTGGCCTGAAAATCGTTAACTTGGAAATGGTACCATTGGCTCAGGATTTCATTTCTCAAACTGGCACCTGCAAACTGTTATTGTCCTGTCCAAAGCCAGAAGTACAAGGCTCTCATCTAGCATACAACCAGAGGTGCATCAAGTGCACCATGTAGTACAAAAGAAGGTGTGACAACCCATGGAGGAAAAGGGACACCTGATGCCCCAATACTAGGAATATAAAAGGAAGTGGAATGAAAATAAAATATTAAGAAATGTAAATTAAGAGTAGTTTCCTTGAAGAAAACTTGGGTAATTAGACAAAATGGCACAAATGACAAGACAATGAGAAAAGACCAAAAAAGAAGACCATGAGCACAAATAAGAAAATGGCATGGAATTGACTTGTTGAAGCATTTGTAGCATCAGCATCTACTGTTTCTTTAGAAACTAAATATGAGCAAGATATGCACTGTTCAGTGTTTCACTGTTTAAATTTTAATCAGAAGCTGTTGATTCCTTTTGTGATAATGATAAGGTATTCCATCAGCAATACAATTCAGGCAACCATCACAACATGTCCATTGTACTGAACTGTAAGGGTGACACTGAAGTATAAGGTGACACTCCACAGGAAAAGATTGTCAATAATTTCAATAACAATGGTTTGAATTCAGCTGGAAAAAATCTGCTGAGCAGAGGGTGGACACAGGAATTCTGGAATAGTGCATGTAAAGTAACACCCCTGGTTTCTGAGTAGATCCCTTCCAGTCATTAGTATTATTGCACCTTAAGGTATCCACAATGCAAGTTTTACACATATCTTACTGCCATGAAGTAAACAAAGTGGTTAGGTTTTGTTAGGTTAGGCTAAACTTTTCATCTAAGGTTGGAAGATTTCCACATTTTTGGTGACATTTTGCACGATTCAAATTATGTAATTTCTTCCAAATCGAATTAGGCTAGGTTTGGTAAAATTGGAAAATTTTCCAACTACCTTTGTCTAAAAATACAAATTAAAATGCCTATTTTTTATGTGCATTTTTAGACAAAGGTAGTGGGAAAATTTTTCATTTTTACAATATTTTTCCTCTGGCATTTTGCAATTTCTAGCAGCTTTGAACCTCTAGGTTATGGTACATCGTTCTCTCTTTTCCATAATGTTTTGCTACATCACCGAAACCCAAGCCCTTCAGTTATAAAGGTTATGGTACATCGTTCTCTCTTTTCCATAATGTTTTGCTACATCACCGAAACCCAAGCCCTTCAGTTATAAAGTCATAAAACATTCAGACTTCATTAGAGCCACAATAACCCATCTAGATTAAGTCTGTAATGGGACGATACCATAATCATGAACAAAAAGACACTAATCACCCCAAGCAACAGCACATCACAAATTTCCAAGAAATCATCCACCAACATCTCACACAGCCATCCATCCTTACCTATCCACCCATGTCCCACATAGCATCCATGCTTACTATACCTATCATGCCCTATTCACTGGATCCTGCACAACATACATGTGGATCAAGTACCCTACCAATAATTTTCCAACTCCACCATTGCCTGCTTAAAGGGGCCTGGACCATGCACACTAACTTATCAAAAATTTCATGTCATCCACCACTAATTAGAACAGTAAACAATGTCCAGCCAAAAAAAGTTGTCCACCCGACTTTTAAATACAGTTAATGAGGGACCCCCACAGCCTGTGGGGGTCCCTCATTAGATGCCTGAATTGAAGACGTCAGGTGTCACCGTGCCGCGGTAGCTCCCCTTATTTGTCTTCCTCGGACACCCATTTCCGACGTCCATGTCGAAAACTACACGTATGTATTAACTCTTGCATAACTATCCATCACCCACCCATCTTCACCCATCGCCCAAACTCATCGTTCATCCATGTCTCCAAACGCATCATTCAAAATCTGAACGAAGGCAGGAAGCATCTGACCTTCATCCGCTTCATCAGCGTAAGTTATAGCCAAAGGTTCTAAATTACGATTAAGCTCGAGTTACGCCCCACATCCATAAAGTTACAAATCGTACAAAAGACAGATGAAATTGGGCCGACCCAGCACGACTTTAGCCAGGGATTAAACACCGCGCCCGCAATTGCACCACAAATGTCTCACGTCTGTCACATTTGTCGACTGCAGGCGCAAAATTGTGTTCGGGGTAACGTAATAGCTCCGACTGCACCGACTGCACCATATAGATGCTTGACGAACAGGCTCATATCTTGCTCGAGAGACAATCTTGTGAAGTAGTCCGAAGGATGGCAAATTAAATTTGTTTTTGATAAGTGAAAAATCATGCATGTAGGTAAGCAGTATATGAAGGCTCTACTTGTTGGGTGGCCAGGTACTTTCAATGATTCAACAGAAGGATTTATGTGTTATTCTGAACACATAATTTGGGGCATCAGAACAGACAAAGGAAGCGATGAAGAAGGCATTGAAAATACCTAGGGTAATAAATAGGAATGTATCATGCAGATGTGAGGAAGTCATCAGGAAGCTTTACTGTGCATATGTTAAAGCCACATTTGGAATACTGCATCCAAGGTTGGTCTCGTAGCTATGCAAAAGATTGTTGGCTTTTGGAGAGAGTACAAAAGATGGCTGCACAAATGGTTAATTGTATAAATAACCTGGCATATGAGGAAAGATTTAAGAAATTTCAGATGTTTTCACTTAGATATAGAAGGCTGAGAGGAGATCTCATGAAGGTCTTTAAATTCTTCCATGGTCTAGAGAAGGGATATCTTGGGGAAATGTTAGAATTTAACATAAATGCTGCAATTAGAGGTCATCAATTCAAAATTAAAGTTAACCACAGCATGACAAGGATAAGACAGTCTTTCTTCACTAATAGGGTAGTAGAACACTGGAACCAGCTGCCAGAAACCATTGTCAGTAGCAGCACATTGAACATCTTTAAAGCAGCATAGACAATCATAAGAATAGTGGGCTTGCTTTTCAGTATCCTAGGGAGGGCTGATCAACGGATTTGGTGGGAACCTGGTTGAGTGTACAGATTGCATCCAAGAAGGGCCCTTGTTGATCATAGTTGCACTAATCTATTATATCTATGTCTATGATATTAGTTCATGTTTGCTTAGATTAGATTAAGCTCGACTAATTTAGGTTATGTTTTTATATTTAGTTATTATTTCTCATTGTATGGAAGAAGATTATAGATCACAACCCAGTAATTTTAACTCTGGGTGTAACAAGGATGCTTGCTGTCTGTACTACCAACTGTGACATTGTGCATGGTCTGTACTACTGTATGTAGGTAGTGACTATACATATGTACATTTTCTGAGACCAATTTGGGACCAAGTGATAATAATGGGTGGAGTGGTGACCAATTGTGACCTCATTTTACCGTGAAGCAATGGACCTAAGGGCATGGAATGCACATTCCAGCAAGTTCACTACAGCCATAACTCCCTTGAATTGTGTGCTTCTAGTTTCAGTCGTTTCAGAGATCTCAGAGGGCCAAAACTCCCTCCAACAGCAGGCATAATGTGAGAGAAGTGTTAACTGGGAATCTACTGTACTTCCTACAGTAGCATTACTTGCACTCAAAAGGTAATGGAAAATGGTGTGTACAGAATCAGGTTGATGAAATGACTGGACAACTAGATATGTGTGCAATGCTTTTTTTCATGGCATCACAAACTGTCGATGTGAGATAGGTGTACACAGTTCAAAGATACACAGTTAATACACAGTTCAATGAAAGTGTCGATGATACACAGTTCAATGATACCAAAAGTTGAATGCTGGTAGGAAGTGAGGGGTATTATTTAATCTTTGGCAGTGTGAAGCTATCATGAAACTGCCTCAGTGGCTCCAGTTCGTCAGCGTCCCTTTCAATTGATTCTGGTACAGGAGCAGATGCAAGGGGGCATGTGTACCCAGGTTCCCCTCAGGTTCTGGGCCGGAGGTGTGCCTCGAAAGAAGTCTGCCCTTCTGTGTGCTCAAATGCCCCATGTAATTTGTTTCAGCCTCAAGCATTTGAAATGTGTCGTACGAACATCTTACGAAAGTGATAGAGAAACACTGCTACTCCTTTATCGAGTGCTCATCCGCTCAAAACTAGATTATGCGTGCTTTGGCTATGATGGTGCCTGTGCATCCGGGAAACGTGCTCTTGATGCTGTTCATCATGCAGCTCTGAGAACTGGGGCTTTTCGGACCTCGCCAACCGCGAGCTTGTTGGCTGACACCAACGAGCCACCACTTTCCCTCAGGCGACAGATGCTCAGGATGCGCTACGCGTGCAAACTGCGCAGTTCCCCGCAGCATCCAGCTTACCAAGCGGTGTTCTCCCGTCGCACACTATCGATCTTTTTAGATTGTGGCGCCCGTATATACAGACGTATGTGTACAAGAATCCGAAACCTTTTTGCCGAAAGCCAACTAGAGTTGCACAGGGTGAAGCGCGCCCCACATGCCCGTACACCCCCGTAACGACTTCTATCACTAGCCCTAGGATTGACCTCGTGCTGGCCGACATACGCAGAGGGGACATTCTCCCGGACGAATTTCGCGCACGTGCTCTGGAGCACATATCGACATTTCATGACAGCTACGCAAAACCTTTTACAGATGGGTCAAAGACTGACACCGGGGTTGGAAGTGCTTTTGTGTGTAACACAGCCGTCAGTGTTTTACGCTCCCGAAACATGCGTCCGTGTACACATCTGAGTTGGTGGCAATCGATGAAGCACTGGCTTTTATAGAGGTCGGGGACGAAGAGCGTCATGTGATTTTACCCGACTCGTTGAGCAGCCTTTCGGCGCTGAAGAGCTTTAACCCAACATACTCTTTAGTATATGATATCGTCCGTCGCTTGACTTTATTAGATGAGGTCGGGAAAGTTGTCCATTTTTGCTGGATTCCAAGTCACATAGGTATCTTAGGAAAGAGAAAGCGGACAGCGCTGCAAGGCGAGCAGCACAGGCTCCCTCAGGCGGAGCATTCCCAATCCCAGCCAGATATTACTACCCAGGGATCTCTGCTTTTCTGGCAAGCAATTGGCAGGTGAGCTGGGACGAGCTGAGTTGCAACAATTACGGATAATCAACCATCCATAGATCACTGGCCCTCTTGCTCAGGCAAAACAATGCGAGACGAATTGACGCTGTGTCGCTTACGCATAGGACATACTTACGCCACCCATGTTCACTCATTCAGTGGTGAGAAGGAACCATTGTGCCTGAGATGTGGTGCAGTAATGACAGTTCGCCACGTCCTGAATTCATGCCCTGGGCTTCTATTAGAGCGTCGACGCCATTTTGGGAGTGACCAGGCTCACTCCCTCCTAGCAGTTTTAGGGAAGAAGTTACAGATCGTGGAATCCGGAAGGCTCTTCACTTCCTATGTGATGTGAAGTTTTATGCTATTTACCCGGGTCGTTCACCTCAAGAAGCACAAGGAAAATGAATACATGTAGTACAAGGGACGTCCTATAGCGATGGTTCGAACAATTCATAGTTATGGGCGCTAAATGACCTCGCAGTCGGCGCGCCCGTCAGCCCAAGTAATCAATCAATCAGCCTGAATCACCCCTCCATAGACAAAGTTCCACCATGACAATTGCAGATGGTCATAATGGGTATTAATTGCATGAGCAGGCTTGGATTAAGTATTTCCCCTCCTCGCTTTCACATAAAAAACTAGTGCACCAAGCCTTTTATATGGTAGTGTAATTAATATATAGTGCAACATCAGCCAACTGTCTTGACTGTTAACAACTGTGTGATCAGGTTAAAAGCAGTACCACTCTGGGATCCAAACCCCACGCCAGTACAGAGTGCGGATGCCTTAACCAACCGCATTAATCTCTCAGGTGGTGTAAGGTGGAATACACAATGTAGAGCATGCTGCCTGGAGAGATCTTTATTGCTTTGCTGATCTCCAACAAGATGGGATATGTTCATTGCACTCCACTTAATTTGAACTGCATGATACTTTAATTAGAAACCTAACTCAACCTAACCCAGCTTAGCATAGTCGAATTTAATTTGATATAAACTGTGTAAAATTCTTGCATTAAATACAGCTTTTATTTTTTCCAAGACGACATTTTTTTCTCTCAGAAATAAGGATTTGGTCCACTTCAGTGCACCCGTTCATGCACTTACAATCATTGTTGTGCATTCATGAAATGTTGTTACGTGCTCCACACCCTACTCATACTCATCATACTCCATCGTACGTCAATGCCAGCGCATGGGGTGACACAGATATTGTTCAATGAATTTTGGGCCTTTGACAATTTGGCATTTGGATGAGAAGCCCACTGGACAAGTTAGCGCCTGGACCGCTCCGTCTGTGCTGAGCGGTTGACTGCGAGCCGCCGCCCGGCCGCTCGCCTGTGAAATTCCTTCCACACCGTTTTGGCAGCACTGCTGGCGACCTTGGCGGACTCCTTTCCTGCCGCAGCGTCATTGCTCGCGACGTTTTTTGCCGGACTCGCCGGCGCGGCCGGGCGGGCGATGCCGGACCGGGGACCTGACAGAATCACAGTTGTGACGTCACACATCTCCCGTAGCCACCGTCCCGGAGATATAGTTGATGAAGCGACGTCGCCTGCTGACGCTATTACGAGAGGGCTCCTCTGGGCCGCGAAACAGGCCAGAGGAGCCCTCCAGAGGAACTAGCCGGCAGACTGTCGAGCTGGAAATCGGTTCCTTGTGCTCTGATCCAAATTTCTAGAAAGATAGGTTAGAATTTCGACAGGCCGATACCGAAACCGAAACATTGGGTAAAAGCTGACATTTTTAGACCTCATTGCTTCAATGTTTCACAACCGATGTCAACTTCTGCACAACTGCACCGCCAATTAAGCGATCTTTATGCTGAAATGATCCGTTCAAATGCTTTCAATTTGTCGACAAATGGTTTAATATTTCCGAGGTTTTAAACCTTTGCAGCACACACACACACACACACACACACACACACACACACACACACACACACACACACACACGCACACGCACACGCACACGCACACGCACACGCACACGCACACGCACACGCACACGCACACGCACACGCACACGCACACGCACACGCACACGCACACGCACACGCACACGCACACGCACACGCACACGCACACGCACGTACACGCACACGCACACGCACACGCACGTACACACACACGCGCACGTACACACACACGCGCACGTACACACACACGCGCACGTACACACACACGCGCACGTACACACACACGCGCACGTACACACACACGCGCACGTACACACACATGCACGTACACACACATGCACGTACACATGCACGTACACATATACATATACATATACATATACACTTACACATATATATATATATATATATATATATATATATATATATACACATATACACATACACATACACTGGCGGATCCAGGGGGTGGCATTCCGGCCATGGCCCCACCCCCGAAACTCCTCAAAAGGGCATCATGTCTTTGTCCCCCGCAACCAACAGAAGTAAACTAAACTAAAATACGGTAACTTTGGCGGAGGTTGAAAAATAGGGCACCGGGTGAAAGGATAATTTTAAATATTTTTTTTTCTTCAAATAATTGTTTAGAAGCCCAATATGGTAGCATAGTAGTTTCTGACGTACATCGAGGGTTCTATGTTATTGAAATTCTGCTTACAGCAAGAGTTGGCAAAATCATCATTTTCATTATCCCTTAGTCAGATAGCTTCATGAATTTAGTTTAGCCAGTAACGAGCAAGCAAATCCAGTGAGCCAGATTTCGAATAATATTTTAACAGTATGTTTTGTGCGTTTGTCCAGTTGAGGCCAGTTGAGCAGCATGTTTCGTATGTTGATGTTGTGGGTCGCTAAGATGAAGAGGCGAGCTACATTGGCTGATGGGAAAAAATAGCAAGAGGAGGTATGTAGGTATTTAGATCTTGAATAAGAAAACTGGTGGGTTCGCAGGTAGGGGAAATTTGGGTAGTAAGACTGGGCTATCAAACTTTACGGGTTTTATTGCAGTTTAAGGTAGGTATCTGGGTATGAGAAGTTTTACACATATACCCTCATGAAGCAAACAGATTAGAGACAGATAAAACAGACAGATTTGGATAAAAATGGGTTAGATTTGGTTAGGTTGGTTTCGGCTAGACGTCTTTTTGGAGTGCGAACAATTAAGAAAAACAACATTGTTGGTGGATATTTTTCCCCAAAATTTGACACTTCAAAAATGGGTCAGTCTAGGTTAGGTTAAGTTTTTTTTTAAAGTTGAATATTTTTATGCAAGAAGTGTGAACATTTTCCACTTTCTAAACATTTTTTTCCATGAAAGGTTAGGGTAGGTTGGGTTAAGTTAGGCTACATTTGTTTTTCTTTACTTTGAATATCACTTGCCGTTGCTAGCTAACCCAACTCCAAGCCCCATTTTTGGTGTTACTTTTCCTCCCAACTGAAGAAGTATGCACTTGCAAAGGAAATGAGTGGTCACATCATGTTGACAATATTTATAGGCATTGCACCATAAAAAGAAAAATAAAATAAAATCAAAAGAAAAGAAAATCAATAAAAAGAAAAGAAAGGCAAGAAAAAGAAGAAGAAAAATATATGGTGATACCATTGTACACTTGGATGGTGATTTGGATGACCGTGCTCAACAAGGAACTACTCAGATAATATGCTAGTTTTTTCTTTGAAGTCTGTTGGATAAAAATTGTATTGACCTGTGCTAAGCTTCATCACCTTTGTTCTGAAAAGCTTCAAACACCAGACAAGCTGCCTATTACTTAGTACCTACCTATTTAGGTACATAGGTACCTTCCTAGAATCTTGTGATTATTGCCTTATGTTTTTAGTTGCATTGTATTGTATTGTGTTGTAGTTATGTATTGCACTTTAACACGCGCCCTGGAGGGCCTCTGAAAATAACGCGCACTGGACGGGGGGGCGGATTACGCCCCCTAAGATCTCAGCTCCTATGAAGGCTAGAGCAACGAAATTCACAGGGTGGATGGGCACCGTAGTGAACTCTATTGTGTGCAAAGTTCATGACCTTAGGTCAATATCTTCAAGGTCAAATGAGGTCAAAATAACAAATTTTTCCGGTTTTGCGTGGCTTGGCTTGTCATTGTTATGGATTGCTGTGGTTGTGTTTAAATGCTCCAAAATTGGCATTAATTATGTTTTGGACATTACTAATGGTGCAATACAGATGTCAGATCCGCCATTTGACCTGAGGGCACCTATATAGGAGCACTTTATTAGGTCATTACTTTCTTCAGTTACCGGAACCGGGCTCCCATCCCGACTGCTCCGTTGGGCGGCTCGGCACAATCGGCTTCGCAAAGAAAGGAGTGAAATACATGAATAAAGTATGGAAACGCTTAGGCACACAATGATAAGCAGTAGATTTCGGGATGTATAGGGAGTAACATGTAAAGTGACATCAATCGCATGGCAGTCATTTGCATTTATGACACATTCCAGTTGACCAAGTTTGGTTCCATTAGCCTATCATGAACTTGACTTGACTTGATCTCGGCGACCTAACATGACTTTTAAATTATATAGCATAACAATATGCATCAAAGAAGTCGCTAGTGTTGTCAAGAACACTTCCCTGTTGCCAATATACGGGAAGCGCACCAGCGCCGATTTTTGTTGTCTGGCGCTGCGAATTGTTTTTACTTTAACGGCCCTTGACTTGAAAACTTCTCGGCCGATTTTCACTTTTCCTCCTTTAAACAATGCGCCGGTCATTTCTAGGCAGGTACGCCAAAAATTTGGCGTATATCGGCCGGGACAATATGGAGTTATGTACGAAAAAATCGGAAGGATTGCCGGATTTCGTCATACGCCCTCTGGGGCGTGTGTTAACCTGTTATGAACTTGACCTGACTTGACCTCGGTGACTTGACATGACTCTGGAACAATGTAGCATGACAATGTACATCAAACAAGTCGCTAGTTTTGCCAAGAACACTTCCATTTTGTAATATACGGGAAGCGCATCAGCGCCGATATTTGTGATCTCGCGCTGATAATTGTTTTTACTTTAGCGACTCCTAACTCGAAACATTTTCGATTGATTTTCATTTTCCTTACTTCAAACAACGCGCCGGTCATTTATTGGCAGGTACACAAAGAATGGCGTATATCGGCCGGTAAAATCTGGAGTTACATTCGAAAAACCGGAGGGGTGGCCGGATATCGCCCGCCCACCCTCCAGTGCGGGTGTTAAGGTACCCACAAAACAAGTTTTACATATTCTTCCTCCATGAAGCAAACATATAGGGTTAGGTTCGGTTCAGATTGATTAGATTAGGTTAGGTTAGGCTTTACTTTTTAGTTGAAGAAATTATAAAGAAAAAAACTTTATAATATACTGTCCTAATAGCCTTTTTTTGTAAGAACCGATTAGCTTACGCCAGGTTTTGATCTCTTTTTTTGTGCTTTTTTGATTAAAAAAAGTCCTTTCATCAAATTCTGACATGGAAGGTTGGGCAGTAAACTGATGTTTCAAGGCGTTTTATGAATCCTTGGAATATACCTTTGCAATGCAATGTTTATGAACGTTTAGGTGGAGAATCCAGACTGAAAATAAGGACAGACATATACTTCAATACGCACCTTTAAGTTCACAGTTTATTCCTTGCCATCTTAGTTTAAGCATCTTTCTTAGACCTATATATCTTTCCACAAGAAGAAGAACAAAGTATTACATCTATCAAAATACCTCATTTGGTTATCAATCCACCATTATATCTCCAATGGGAAGTTAGGCTAGGTTAGCACGCACCCTGGAGGGGGCGAATTCCGCCCATCTATCAGGTTTTTGATACATAGCCCCAGATCTTGCCGAGAGATATACGCCATTGCTTGCACACCTGCTTAGAAATGACCGACGCGTTGCTTAAAGCAAGAAAAACGGAAATGTAGCGAACATTTTTCGAGTTAGGGGACGTTAAAGTTTATTTTAAAAAACGCAGCGTCAGATAACAAAACTGCGCTTATGCGCTTCCCGTATTTTGGCGAAAGGGAAGTGTCCTTGGCAACACTAACGACTTCTTTGATGTGCATTGTTATGCTATATAGTTTCAGTCATGTTTGGTCACCGAGGTCAAGTCAGGTCAAGTTCATGACAGGTTAATGAAACCAAACTTGGTCAACTGGAATGTTGTCATAAATGCAAATGACCGTCCTGCGATTGATGTCACTTTGCATGTTTCTGCACACCCTGAAAGCTACTGTTTGTCATCGTGTACCTAAGCGTTTCAATACTTTGCTTGTGTACTTCACTCCTTTCTTCGCGAAGCCGATTGCGCCGAGCCCCCCAACGGAGCAGTCTGGCGGGCGGCCCGGTTCCGGTAACTGGAGCGAGTAATGATCCGATAAAGTGCTGCTATATAGACGCTCTGAGATCAAATATCTGGTTTGGCATCTATATTGCACCATTAGCAATATCCAAAACATCATCGATGCCCATTTTAGAGCATCTAAACACAATCACAGCGATCCATGACAATGACAAGCTAAGCCACGCAAGACCTGAACATTTGGACATTTTGACCTCATTTGACTTTGAAGATATTGACCTAAGGTAATAGATTTGCACACAATAGGGGTTCAATACCGTCCCCATCCACCCTACGAATTTCGCTGCTCCAGCTTTAATATGAGACCAGATCTAAGGGGGGTGGGGGCGAAATCCGCCCCGTCCAGTGCTCGTAATTTTCAGAGACCCTCCAGAGCATTTGTTAGGTTCTGTTTTAAAAAAAAAAACATTTCTTTAGTTAAATCAAACTTAAAGCCTCTTTTTGGTGTTATTTTGCTCCCAAACTGAAAAGTAAACAATTGCACAGAAAAGGAGTGATCCTAATTGATTTTAGTCACCTTCATAAACAGTACATTGGAAGGGTATATTACAAGGGTTCATGAAACGCCTTCAAGCATGAACTTACCACCTAACCTTCCATGTCAGGATATGTTTTGACCTTGGCATCATTGACCTAGGGTCATGAAATTTGCACACAATAGGGTTCACTTCCATACCCATCCACCCTGCGAATTTAGTTGCTCCAGCTTTAATAGGAGCCAAGATCTTCACGGGCGGCGTTCGCCCCCTCCAGTGCGCGTAATTTTCAGACGCCCTCCAGGACGCGTTTTAGGTTCTGTTCCTTTTTTACATTGCTTTTTTATATGAAACTCAAAGCCTCTGGTGTTATTTTGCTCACAAACTGAAAAGTAAACAAGTGCACATAAAATTAGTGGTGTTAGTCCCTGGAGTGACTAGTTGGTGTTAGTAACATTCATAAACATTGCATTGCAAAGGTATATTCCAAGGATTCATAAACGCCTTGAAAGATCAATTTACTTTCTTACCTTCCATATCATAATTTGTTGAAAGGTTTTTTTGTTTGTTTTAATCTTAAAAAACTGATGAAAACCTAGCCTAAGCTAACCTGTTCTTGCAAAAAAATGTATTGGGAAAGATGTTATCAAAAGTTTTTGATATTTTTTTTCAACTAAAAAGTAAAGCCTAACCTACTGGGCGCTGTATAACCACTGCAGTTGATGCGCACTACAACCCAACTAACTAAAACCTAACCTACCCTAATCTAACCAATCTAATCCGAACCTAACCCTATATGCTGGCTTCATGGAGGAAAAAAGCGCAAGACTTGTTTTGTGGATACCTTAAAGTGCAATAATACTGAGAACATAAGGCAATAATCGTAAGATTCTAGGGAAGTACCCATGTACCTACCTAGGTAGGTACTAAGTAATAGCCAGCTTGTCTGGTGTTCGAAGCTTTTCAGAATAAAAGGTGATGAAGCTTAGCACAGGTCAATACAATTTTTATACAACAGACTTCAAAGGAACGACTAACCTACTATCTGAGTATTTCCTTGTTGAGCATGGTCACGCAAATCACCATCCAAGTGTACAGTGGTATCACCGCAGTGGTAAAATTGCAGTGTAAGGTAATTTTTTAGTTCTTGGAATTTCTTTTTCTGATGTAATGCTTATAAATATTGTCAACATGATGCAACCACTCATTTCCTTTGCAAGTGCATACTTCTGCTGGGAGGAAAATTAATACCAAAATGGGGGTTTGGAGTTGGGTAAGATTGCATTAAAAGTGATGTTCAAAGTAGCAAAGCAAAATGTAGCCTAACTTAACCGAACCTAGCCTAACCTTTCATGCAAGAAAACAAATCGTTGTTAAAAATGGAAAATTTTAATGCAACATCTTGCATAGAAATATTTCCAACTTAAGAAACTTAACCTAACCTAAGCTAGCCGGATCCATTTTTGAAGGATCAATTTTTTAGAAAATATCCCCCCCCCAATAAAAAGTTTCCAACAAAACAGAAGTCTAGCCTAACCTAACCTAACCAAGCCTAACCCATGTGTTTTCCTCAGGAGGGTATATGTGTAAAACTTGTCTCATAGGTACCTTTCACAAACTGCAATAAAACCATTAAAGTTTGATAGCCCGGTCCTGCCACCCGAATCTCCCTTACCTGCGAACCCGCCAGTTATTTCTTATTTAGGATCTAAATACCTACGTACCTTCTCTTGCTATTCTTCTGAAAAACAGCCAATGCTCTTCTTCTTAGCCTCTTCATCTTAGCAGCGCACAACACCGACATACGAAACATGCTATTCAATGGGACTCAATTGGATAGCACGCATCAAACATGTTAAAATTTCTCTTTCGAAATCTGACTCACTGGGTTTCCTTACCCGTTACTGGCTAAGCTAAATTTGTGAAGCTACCTGACTAAGGAATGATGAAACTGCTGATTTTGTCAACTTTTGCTGTTAGCAGAACTTCAACAGCATAGAACCTTCGACGCCCGTCAGAATCTACTATGCTACCATATTGGGCTTCGAAGCGATTATTATACATATATTTTAAAATTGGAGATTCTTTCACCCGGTTTGCTATTTTTTAACATCGGCTAAGGTTATCGTATTTAAATTTAGTTTACTTCTGTTGGTTTCGGGTGGGGTGGGTGGCAAAAGACATGATACCCCATTTGAGGCGCTTCGGGGGAGGAGGCATGGCCGGAATGGCCCCCTTGGATCCGCCAGTGCTCCCGTGGTTTATTTGTACATCAATGCAATGCTATAATCCCAGTCTTATGATTACGTAGCCTCGATGCAAATCCTCGGCTTCTTAACCCTCCGGTCTCTCCTGTCAGATCCTCACACCCCGTCCTGAGGGGAGGGGGTCGACAGACCCCTCTAGTCTCCAAACTAAGCGTCGCACGAAAACGAAATTGGCGTCACCGTAAAGCGCTCAATGAGTAGGGCGAGACACCACCCCGAATTTTTTTTTTACCACAAAAAGTGACGTCACTAGTGGGCCTTGGTTTTCACGACTTACACCATGTTTGTGGCTCGGGTAAGTTGATTTTGTGGGAGATTTGAGAAAAAAGTATGTGGAATCAGGAAAGGAAAGTGAATTCGACCAGGACGATAAAATTTTGTCGACCCAAAAATGAAAATTTTATGTTTATTGAAATTTGAAAATTTTCAGTTTTCAAGTTTTCTTTACTTTTCGTTTTCTAATGGATAGAGCGGACCGAAAAATGTTGTTCGTGTTACAATGTTCTTTGGTTCGGACTTGGTATACGATTCGCGTGCTGAGGTACCACGACACAATCAATCGCTGCTGCTCTGGCCGGGTGACTGTTGGAGAGCGAGCGTGACTGGGCATTGGGCCGGTCATGTCGGCCGGTCAAACGAGCGTAGCCGCCGGGCTTTAGAGGTATCAGATTGAACACTAACCGAAAGTCCAACACAGAACACCTCCCCAAGACAACATTCCTCCCAAGACACATGAACATTGGCGAACAAGGGAGATGTGTCTGACAAGTTGACTAAGTCGCACGTCGTACGCCTGGCCAAGAACCCAGAGAAAATGAACGAAATAAAACGTACTTGCTGACAACACTATCGCGCTGCGACACAGTAGCGATGAACATCGCGGATAGGTAATTCACTGAGTCACAAACTATTCAAAGAAGGTATATCATTCACTCGAATGGCGATTCATGCGATATGAAATCGCCGCGCCTCTCCCGACCAGTTCACAGCCTGATCGGTTATTCACAGACAGGCTCGCTCTCGCTCTCGCTCTCGCTCTCACTCTCGCTCACTCTAACCCTCACTTTCTTTTTCTATCTCTCTCACTCTCCTCACTGTCCCTCATTCCCTCACAGGACACATTATTTAATAGCTATTGAGCGAGCTGATTACTTACTTTGATGCATGCCCTAGATGTTAACCGATCGTGGATGATATTTTTACGGAAGTGCTCGTCATGAACGTATGATGTGATGTCTTACATTTTATATATTGCAGGTAGTTTTTTTACGACGTATATTGTACCAATTTTGACTCCATAACTTGTTCGCCTTTTGTTGCACTTGAGGAAGGTGTGATACTGAAACGTCGGGCATTGCAATCATGTTCTCGTCTTATGGTGAAACATTTTGTATAGTTTATGGCCATTGTGCGCTAATTTTATATAATAGCCTATTTTTACGTCATTGTACGGGACAAACTGCTAGTCAGAGAGACATAAGCTTTTAGAATGCGTTCATGGACAAAGATAACCCCTTGTGCAATACACACACCAACACCAGCACGTCTACTTATACTCTTCCAAACTCGGGCCTGTCTTATTTGCGCAAAATGACCAATGCAGTTGACGCGCCCTAAAGCACAAATCCACCACCACCGGCCTGCCTTCAACCCCTGTCTCCTGAAAGCTGTCGTGTACGCTAGTCTACTTCTTCAAGACCGCCGCTTTTACTAGGAACATTCATTTCTGTTCGGTGGTGCCGCTACTCCCCCACGCAGGCTAGCCTCCACCCGACCTGGATGGTGGGGAGCCCATGGGCTCCCTTGACACCTGGGCGGTGGAGGAGGCGAACATTGGTTTCACAGGAGCGCCCCTACACACACGGCAAGTAAGGTCGTGACGCTTCTGATTCAGGCAAGCGACAACATGTATGCACTGGTTAGAGAGTCGGAGGGCAGGGGTGTCACTTTGGATGGGCTAAGATTGGATGGGTAGATGGCCCCACATTCATTCATTTACCCCCTGTCATTGATTTGGCCCCCAAATCAGACCGAAGCTTAACCCGAGCCGTCTCTCCGGTCAGATCCTCACACCCCGTCTCGGGTGGGGGTGGGGGTGGGGGGATAGTACCCCACCTCTCAAATCCAAACTAATTGTCGCACGAAAACGAAAGAGGTGTCATCGTAAAGCGCTCGACGAGTATGGCCCGGATCCACCCTAAAACAATTTCTCCCAAAAGTAACGTCACTAGGGGAGGGGATAGATTTTCACACCTTTTCATGACTTACATTAAGTTTTTGGCTCTGGGAGTTCATTTTTGGGGATATTTGAAAATAACAAACATTATTCGGAATCAGAGAAAAGCAGCGAAATCGACCAGAGCCATACAATTTTGTGCCCCCCGCAAATTTAAAGAAATAAATTTCAAAGTTTTGAGTTTTCAAGTTTTCTTTAATTTTCCTTTTCTAATTGTTAGAACAGACCGAGAAACCTTGGAAGTCAACTTGCTCTAATACACAATACTTGAGCCAGAATCTTCAATTTTAACCCTAATAGACAAATATGGAAAATTACTAAGTAGTCAAAAACGGGAAAAAATGAAATTCTTCTCGTACGTTTTGTTGCGTTTCTCGTACGTTTATGAAAGTTTCATTCAAATATCTATCCGTTGAAGCGTGACGACTGGTTGAACTTTTTTTTCGAGTTGACCTCACTTGACCTTGCTTAACTCGTTGACCCTAGATGACCTGACCTCAAAATTTTGAAACAGCATGCCAAATTAATGTGGGAAAGGGTATGCGAGATTTTGGCGCGCTACCGAGCGTCGTTCGTTCACTATCCACGAACAACCTAAACGGGGAGGTCGTTGACGAACCCCCATCAGGTTTTCCGCGGATAGTGAAAGAACGGCGAGCGGCAGCGCGCCGAAATTTGACATACCTTTTCCCACATCAAATTGGCATGTTGTCAAAATTTTGAAGCGCGGTCATCTAGGGTCAACGAGTTAGTGAAGGTCAACTGAGGTCTTCCAAAAAGTTCAACCAGTCGTCACGCTTTAACGGATAATCTTTATCTTTAGGGATACAACTAGGGATTGCAATCCCGGGATCCAGATCCCGGGATCCCGGAAATATTTCAATCCCGATCCAGATCCAGATCCCGGGATCCCGGAAATATTTTAATCCCGATCCAGATCCCGAAAATCTTGTCAATCTCGGGATCCCGAAAAAAAATCATCAACTCAAAGAACTCTAGCACGGATAGATTGTTTATGCTTTAAGGCTGTAATTGTAATAGGCTATTGCATTTTGTCAAATTCCACGATGCGTTTTTTTTCAACACATTGTAGCAGTGCTCAGTGCTCACAATAAGTGCACCAAGGTCATGCACAGGGGCTTTGCCGTCCCACGTATTACGCAACCGGAACGGCGCTCCGCGCGACTGTGGCAAGCAGTTTTAAGAGACGCACCTCGATTCTCGCGAGAGCGGCGGCGCTGAAATTGGAGCTGAGCGCTGAGCACTTGAGACCGCTGATTGCGGAGGGGTAGTATCCAGGGCGACAGTTCCTTTGTTTCAGTTGGTCATCGAGCGTAGTTTGCAGCACACGTCAGCGCACACGGAGAGCAAGCACTGAATAAAGGAATCTTTTATTTGGAAAAGTGTGGGTCTGACATATTGATACAGCTATGGAGAATTTCAAGGAATTTAATATAACAGGTGTGTGGAAGGACTTTTTAAAGACGAATGAGGCCAAAAAAGCAAAATGTAAGAAATGCAACAAAGTAATTAAGTTCACAGGTGGATCCACAAAAGGTTTACACGTCCACTTGCAGACCATGCATGGAGAGGGCACAGTGTCAAAGAATACAACAGCATCTACTGCTGCGTCTACATCACAAAAAACCGACACCGAAGGACTTCCATCCAAGAAGAGGAAGATTGACTCATTTTTTCCTAAGAGTGAAGAGGTGTCACTCGATGCGACTCTGGGGCGTATGTGCAGAAGGGATTGTATCCCAATTCCAAATGTTTTGTACCTCAGACGATCTGCGGCACCTCTTTGCAGCTAAGAGCCACAAGGACCTACCAACATCCCCAAACGGCATAAAGAGTCAACTAATGAAGCACTGTCCCAAGATCATGGGTGTCGTGAAGTCCGAGTTGTGAGAGAGTATGAGTGCCAACAAACGTTATACGATGACGCTTGACGAGTACACATCTTTGCGCAACAGGCGCTATATGAGCATTAACGTACACTGTGGTTCCGATACTTGGGGCCTGGGCGTGATTCGATGCACCGGTTCCATGCCTGCAGAAAAGTGTCTACATGTTCTGAATGAGAAACTGAACAATTTCGACATCGACCTGCATCGGCATATCGTGTGCGTATGCACAGATGGAGCGAGGGTAATGAAGAAGTTTGGACGGCTTATTCCGTGCATGCAGCAACTGTGTATGGCGCATGGGCTTCATCTGGCGGTCACAGACGCGCTTTATAGGAAGAGTGGGACCACTGAAGCCTTCCAAGCACAACCACATGAAGATGACGGCGAAGATTCAGGCGAAGAATCTGGCGGCGAGAGTGAATAACAAGATGATAATGAAGCAGAAAGAGAACATTTTCACACGATCATCGACGGTCAACGCTTGGGAGTGAGTGGTGAAATCGGAAAAACGATCTCTAAGGTGCACGAAATCGTTCGCTGGTTCAGAAAATCCCCTGTTCGCAACGACTGTCTGCAAAAACATGGTGCTGACGAACACAGCTGTGAGCGGGCCCTGTTGCTTGACTGCAGGACGCGCTGGAACAGCCTCTTGGTCATGCTAGAACAATTCTTTGAACTGAAAACAGCGGTCCAGAAGGCGTTGATCGATATACAGACAAAAGGTGGCTTGGCGGTTGCTATGCTCAGTAATGTGAACTCAACAGCGTGCGGGACCTGGTAAGTGCACTTAACGTATTGAACGTCGGAACTGAAGTGCTTTGCAGACGAGATGCAAACCTCATCACATGCGAGGTGACTCTGTCATTCATGTTTTGACACAACTTCGGAACCAAGCATCACCCACGGCGGCAAAGCTGCTCGAATGTCTAAGAAGAAGAATCCTTGAGCGCAGAACACGCATGTCTTCAGTACTGCACTATCTTCATCAAGGCCACGTGTCTTCAAGCGATCGAGACATGCCTGTGGCACAGGCAAACGAGGTCAGCAAGATGGTCATTGAACGTGTTTCTAGACTGTCACTGAAAGACGTCGTTGCAATTTCCAAGGAAGTGCCACTGCCGGTTCCGACAGACCTCGCTGACTCGGACGAAGATGATCCCAGTGAAACCATTCCAGTCAGTGACACAGATGCCCTCAAGACGGCGTTTGAACGAAGTATGAGAGAACAAACCGCAAACGCAGAACTGGAAGGAAGTGAAGTGTCGGAGCGACGGCTAAAAAATTTGGTAAAGCAAGAGCTGGCGAACTTACCGTACACGGGCCGCGGGTTTTACACTGGAAACGTTTACCGATGGCTGAAAACAGTCGTCCCCACCAGTGTAGAGGCAGAGAGGGTGTTCTCGGTGCTAGGAAATGTTGTGAACAAACTCCGAACCCGTTTGAACGACGAGACCATAGACGCGCTAGTCTTTCAAAAGACCTACTACTCGTGCCACAAATGAGCGGAAGTTGGTTCCTGGAAGTGGCTAACATTTAACGTGCAGTGTTTCCGTCGTTCTTTGTATTGTAGTCATCGCGTTGGCTGGTGTTGAGTTGTATGCAGTCAATCATGTTATCACTTGTTCTTGATGAGTTTTTTTTTGTGTTCGTATGCCATATTTTGCTTTTTGCGCAAGAAACGCATGAGCCTGGAAGTATAAACAGTGAGGTGGCCAGTGAAGTTTTGGACTGTCCCTCGTGTTATGAATAGATCCAGAGTCAGACAGTTTTCCGTTTGTATTGAACATGCTTTATTGTTGGGGTAACGAAGTCAACAGTCAACACATAAACATAGGTGTCATCACATCACAACACAGGGGACGAGTAGCCTAGTGGTAAGTTGCTCGTCTCACAATCGAAAGGTTGTGGGTTCGAGTCTCACCTGCCGCTACTCTTCGCCCGCGACCAATCGACGTGAGAGATTGGCGACGCTAAATGACTCAACGGTCGATGTGTCGTAAAACCAATAACCAACCAACATCACAACACATAGGTGTCATCACATAAAAGTGCAAAATTTGAGTACAAACGATGTTCCTATCATGTTCATTAGTTTTCGAGGGGAAATTTATGTTCATATTTATATGGGCAGTGGCTTAATTGAACTATTTCCATGTATAAAGTGTCTTTTACCATAACACTAATCACTTCCGCCAGATCACCTCCGGGATCCCAGGATTGGCAAAACGTTCCGGGATTGCAATCCCTAGATACAACTAAGCGTACGATATTCATTTTTAATTTTTCCACGTTTTTGATTACTTTTTAATTTTACCTATTTGCCTATTGGAGGTCAAATCGGAGATTCTGGCTGAAATGATAATTTTTCATTAGGATAAATTGACCTCGAAGAACGTTTTTTTTTCTCGGTTCGTTCTACCCACTAGAAGAGGAAAGTTAAAGAAATTGAAAACTCAAAATTTTAAAATATAACAAATATAATTTCGATTTTCGTGTGGCAAATATTATATGGCATTGGTCGATTTCGCTTTCCTTTTCTGATTCCAAATACTTTTTTCCAAACCTCCCTCAAAGTGAATCTTCAGACCCACGAACATAATGTAAATCGTGAAACTCTAGGGCCCTTAGTGACGTAACTTTTTGTGAAAACATTTTGGGGGTGGTATCTGGCCCTACTCGGTTAGCGCTTTCCCATGACACCTATTTACTTTTCGTGCGACGATTAGTTTTGATATTAGATTCCGGTGTCTCTATCGGCCTCCCCTGGAGACGGGAAGTGAGGATCCGACAGAAGAGACAGGACGGGTTATCCATGGAGCCTGTGGATGCGCCCTTCCAGAACGCTGGAAGGGTTCTGGAAGGGCGAGTTCAGCTCAGCGAGTTTTTCAACCGATGGCTCCCCTCTCTGGAGACGAATACCATGAAAACATGAATTGGCCCACCAAACCTATTTCACAAATTGACACCCATGTCAGAGAATGTCCGCCATCTACAGCTCACCACACAAATACGGAACGTTACTACTCATACTCACCGTCAACATTCGCAAGCCTCCCTCACATATGGCCGGTTTCTGAAAATTATTTGGAGGGCACAATACATGAAGGGCAACGGGCGGGTCCGAATGGTTTCGGTGTAGGGTCATACCACGCAGAGTTACATGCTAAAAATAGGAAGTATGGGGGGGGGGGGCACAGCCAACATTCAGGGGCCGGGGGATGGGGAAGGGGGATGGAGAAGTGCCCTCCAAAAGGCATACAAAGCTACATCCCTCAATAGAGCAAGCTACATTGAGCACACTATCACAGTATCGTCGCAGTATCAGTATCACACCATCCACACATGCCGCGAAGCTATCAAACTTATCGTCTACGGCCACTCAGAGGGTGGGATCGCTACACAATACCTACATGCGGCACTTTACCGGCATGCGTGACACATACACTTGCACTAGCAACGTACGGCGCTGTCAGTTGCGGCAGGGCCCACGCCTGCCGGGAGCGAGCTTGCTCTCGGTAGGGAGTGGAGATGGAAGTTTTCCGTCTCGTTCACCTTGAGAACTGGGCCTTGCCCCAGGCACTGTGGCTCCGCGACCAGCGACCGGCGCGGTCCATACGTCTCGCAGACGCGTGCAACATCACAAGTGCACGTATTTGCACAACTCGCACAGTGCAGCCACCCGCTACAAACACAACGACCCACGTACCAATCACGGTGATCACACCTCTAAAAGAAACTTCAACAACACCCACACAATCCACATTACTCATCACCCCCAACACACACACACACACACACACACACACACACACACACACACACACACACACACACACACACACACACACACACACACACACACACACACACACACACACACACACACACATTCCACTCTTCCTCTCTTCAAATTCCCATATCCACCCCGTGCCAGTGACCTTTTGTATGTCTTTCATCCAGCCCTGCAACACCACCTCTCCCCTGTCACGAGCAGGTAGGCCAGCTTCCCCTGGTCTACCCGTCCGCTCAGTTTTATCGTGGTGGCCGCGCCCCCTCGGCCCGTCCCCCGGGGTTGACGGAGTCCTGGAGGTTGAGGTCGCACGGTGCTAGATGTGACGGGGGACCAACACACCTATTTGGTCCCGATATCCCGGAGGGGGCGGGCGGGCCCGTGGGGCCTCACGCGGGCCAAGTGGCTGGTCGCCTCGGGCCGGGAGGCCTGGGACACTTCCCGGTGCCCGCCGGCCCGGCCGGCCGGGGTCAAGGGGTGGGCGGTGCTGGATCCCGGTCGAGGTGGTGAGTCTCTCTCCCCCGGCCGGGCGAAGGCGCCGCCTGCCCCATATAGCTCCTCGGGCCTGGCGACATCCCGTTCGCGGGACCAAGGCGTCCCCCCAGTAAGGCCCCTTTGTGGTGGGGCGCCCGAGGATTAGAAACCAAGTACACTATATGGCAATCAAAAACATAAACAACCCACCAGTTCCCTCTAGTAGGGAACAGACCAGTCGAAACGATAGTCTCCCATCGCCGCGTATCCTTATGAAGTCAAAAGAAGAAGGGAAAAGTCTTTACTCGCTAACACCATTTCAAAGAAAGGAAGCATGCGACAGGCTCGATATTGTATTGAGGTGTCAAAAGCTTTGTGACGGTGGCCTGGAGGTGGAATTCAAAACTACAGATAACGCAAGGAGGGCGATTGAAGCTACTGAACTAAAATGCACTACGAAATGAAAGCAGCAGGCGAACAGTCACGGTAAATATCGAAGTTCTTCCTCACAACACGACAAATTTATCTCAAGGTGTCATAAAATGCTACGATTTGAGAGATGTGTCGGACGCTGACATTTTGGATGGCTTGGTAGGGTTGTAGAGGCGCGTAGTATCACGATTAGGAAAGGTCAGGAAACACAACGAACCGATAATTTCGTCTTAATATTCCGCACAACTGATCTCCCTGAGTTCATCAACGTCGGAGACGTCCGCGTCAAGGTTCGTGTATTTGTTCCCAACCTGATGTAATGTTTCCGGTGTTCCCGTTTCGGTCATACTTCTCAGTACTGTAGAAATCGTGAAACATGTGGAAGCTGCGGTTCAGCGGAGCATGTTAGAGACAAATGCGAAGCGGAGAGCCCAAACTGTTCTAACTGTGACCGCAACCAAAAGCCCCACACTGCTTATAACCTTTTTGTCCCATTTGTCTGAAAGAGAAGGAGATAGTTTCAATTACATTTTCCAAGAATATTACATTTCGGGAGGCGCGTGAACTTTACCAGGCAGCTCACCCAAGGGTATCGTATGCAGCAAAAGCACAACTTAACTCCATAGCAACACAACATTTCCGCAAGAAAACTCTAGTAACCCCCGAACACCTAGAGCCCAACATGGCCTCCGAGCTGATTGCCCAGCTGACGATCCTGCTGCGATCCTTTGAAGTGCACCTGCCGTCACATGAGAGACAAGATCACCCAACCCAACACGTTGACGATATGATGGAGGTCCCACCATCCACGAAGGGATCCCTCGTTTACCCATCTGAGAACCTTCTCAATCATGCCCTGAGGATGGGGTGTGGACTCTGGTTCAAAGGTCCAAGAGGCCTTCTCGATTCCCTCCACCCAATCCGGACCCCTCCACGTCTACCTTATCACCTACCTCCAAGTCCCCCATCCCACGACCCATCCGCACTACAATCTCCTCTCTTCCCCCACACGCGCCAGCACCGCCTCCAAATCCGTCCTATCCACCTCCTCCCTACCCGAACCATCTCCCTTTCCCGTGAGTCAGGCTTCACCCCCCCCCCACCCTCGACTTCAATTTCCGCACTTTCATCGCCAACCCGAGACCACCAACGACCAATCAAAATATCAGATATCACCCTGCACTACCAGAAAACCGAGAGACGCGCCCGCGAAGAAAAAAGAGCGCGACTCGCTCTGATGGAGAGGGCCCGTGAGAAAGTCCACTAGGGGGTTGAGCAGGCGCCAGTACGGAGGCCGGCCATCCCATCGCCACGACGTCGAGTGGAGGGACCGGCTTCATCTGCCAATGAGATGGGCCCTCCCCCGCGCCCACCCAGACTGGGGCCCTAGAAGCGGGGCCTGTCGCCATCAGACTCCCTATCTGGGGCGGAGTCAGCCCGCTCTCGCCCGAGAACTCAATCATTTAGGCTGGGCCGACGTGAAGGTCACGGGTTGCCAGCGGTTGCCTCTATGAGGCGGAGGACGGAGCCCGAACTTTAGTAGCGAGTTAACTTTATGTCACGATCACTCATAGTTTCCGCAACTCTAGTCCATCACGGCACTTTTGCCATTTAGTCAGTTTTAGTAACTAATCCGATGACCACCCGTTTTACAATGGAACTGCAGGGGGATTCGGTCGAATATGGCGGAGCTGGGAGTATTTTTAAGCATAAGCTACCTCTTAACTCGTCATTTCGACTGAAAGGCTACTCTGTGCTTACCAAAAACATGTCATCAGCTACAGTCGCGTATGGTGGGGTCATGCTAGCAGTGAGCCATGGTGCCCGATGCGAGGAGGTAGCCCTGAACACTTCTCCAAAGCCCGCACTGGGGCCGGCCTCGTTACACGGCTAGCTAGGGAAATGGCGCTCCCTCGGGTCACCACAGCCTTCTGTCCATACGTTCCCATTCCACTGCCCATTTCATCCCAGCATCCATGTCCTTCACCTGGCTCTCCAACACCAACTATCCCTACTATGAGGAGGCAGGGCAACTTCCCCGGCCCTGCTCACCAGCTCTGTTTTATCGGGGTAGCCGCGCCCCCTCGGCCCGCTCCCCGTGGTTGACGGAGTCCTGGAGGTTGAGGTCACCCGTCGCACGGTGGTAGTTGTGACGGGGACCAACACACCTCTTTGTTTCCGATATCCCGGAGGGGCGGGCGGGCCCGTGGGACCTCACGCGGGCCAAGTGGCCAGTCGCCTCGGGCCGGGGACCTGGGATCCTTCCCAGTGTTTGCCGGCCCGGCCGGCTGGGGTCAAGGAGTGGGCGGTGCTGGATCCCGGTCGGGGTGGTGAGTATCTCTCTCCCGGCCGGGCGAAGGCGCCGCCTGCCCCGTATAGCTCCTCGGGCGCCTGGCGACCTCCCGTCCGCGGGATCCAGGCGTCCCCCCGGTAGGGCCCCGAAGGGGTGGGGCACCAGAGGAGCCGAAACAGCAACACTTCTAAACTATCGCCTGGAGCATACTGCTCAATAAATGGATAAATGGTCTACCGCAAGGATGTACCTTCTGAAACAGTGGCCCACGGAGGAACCATGCTGGCAGTCCACCATAGCGTGGCGGTGCACGAGGTATCACTACGCACATCACTCCAGGCGGTTGCTGCCCGTGTCAACCTCGGTGCCCGCCCAGTAACCTTCAGCTCACTGTACCCGCCGCCTGGGCGTCCTCTCCTCACGATGGAACTGGAACTTCTAATGTTAAAGGTCCCTCCGCCGGTTCTACTTCTAGGGAATTTTAACTGCCACCACACACCCTGGGGCTGTGACACTACTAACGCGCGGGGAAGTTTTCTGGAGCGTTTTATGCACGCTGAGTCATTATTTCTTCTAAACACAGGCTCGCCCCATTTTACTTCACCCTCCGGGGGAACGTCGGTCTTAGACCTGAGCCTGTGCTCTCCACAGCTTGCCCCGCATTTTGGATGGTCGGCTGACGACGATCCACTAGGAAGAGAGCACTTCCCGGTATGGCTAAACTATAGATCTGGAACTGTCCTGGGTACGAGACCTCGGAGGTGGAACTTCCACAAGGCTGACTGGAGTGAATTTGAGGCCAAGTTACAGGCAAGGCTTACTCCTGCTCCAAACATTCCATTTTCGGTGGCAACCTTCACAGCGTTGGTCCTTGAGACGGCCACAACATGTGTCCCGATGACGTCTGGGACCCCCGTCATACCCCAGTCCCGTGGTGGACCCCGCAGTGCCAAGACGCTATTCGTGCCAGGAAACGGGCCTATGGAGTCTTTGATCGCCAGAGTCCAACGATCAACTTATCGCATATAGGAAAGCTAGAGCCTTTGCCCGTCGGACAGTGCGAGAGGCTAAGCGATCTTCGTGGCAAAGATATGTCGGAGGCCTCACCTCATCCACCCCGTCAACGGAGGTGTGGCTGCAGTCGATGCGCCCTTAAACCCCAATAACCAACCAACGGAGGTGTGGACACGCATAAAGCGAATCTCTGGTAAATTCTCTCCCGCTCAACTACCCGTCTTACGAAGAGCCGGCGACACAATTTTTCAACCATCTGAAGTAGGAAATGAAATCGGCCGCACGCTATCACGACGCAGCAACCTAGGAATCGGCCGCACGCTATCACGACGCAGCAACCTATGAAACCGTAGCCCACATTTTCATCGATACCGCGCTCAGTGTGACTGTCCAGACTGGACTTTGCTACATCAGAAAGGCTCGAATACAACGATCCATTCACTAAGGCCGAACTGATGTCGGCAATTTCTTCGTTGCGAGAAGTGTCTGAGGGTCCCGATAAGATCCATAACGCAATGATGCGTCACCTACCACGATGTGCACAGGACGTTTTACTGGCCACGCTAAACTCACTGTGGGAAAGGGACACCTTTCCGGACGCATGGAGAGTGACCACTATTTTACCTGTTTTAAAGCCAGGAAGGGGTGGACAAGATCCACTGCACTATCGCCCCATTTCCTTAACATCGTCTCTCTGTGAATTGATGGAGAAGATGGTGAATGTCCGCTTGGGATGGTATTTGGAAGACAAAAACTTTTTATCAAATTGTCAGTGTGCTTTTAGGAAGCACCGTTGCACAATAGACCACCTCATGACCCTTGCAACTGACATTTGTGCTGCTTTCGCCAGGAAACATGTTGGAGCAGTGTTTTCGACATTGAGGGTGCCTTCGACACGGCGTGGCGTCATGGCATACTAACAAACATCCACGAATGCGGCATTCATGGTTCCCTAGCGGTCTTCCTTCGTAACTATTTAACAGACCACCGATTCCGCGCACGCCTCGGTAACCAGCTCTCCGACTGGTTCCAGCAAGTGAACGGGGTGCCGCAGGGTGGAGTACCTTGTGTACCCTTGCTTGCTCTATTATTAATGACATCTCCTGTTCACTGCAAACACATATATGTACCTCGCTCTTCGCAGACGACTGCGATCTGGGCATCGAGCACTTTGGCACCGGCGTTGCAGAGACGGATGCAGCGTGCTGTTTCCCGCTTGGAGCGCTGGGCAGACGTGAGCGGTTTCCGCTTCTCCACGGGAAAAACGGTTCCCGTGCATTTCAGCCGATGCCGGAGGTGTCCAGATTTGGAATTAACATTGTATAAGTCAAGAATCCCTACTAAACCTGTGGTCAGGTTTCTTGGTCTTCTTCTTGACTATCGTTTGACCTACCGGGAACACTTTAAGGTGCTTCGTGACAACTTTTAGGACATTCTTAAGGTTGTCTCACGTACGTCATACGGTGCTGACAGACGAACATTACTGCTCCTATATAGGTCTTTGGTCCGCTCTAAACTCGATTATGCGTGTTTCTTCTATGACAGTGCATGTACGTCGGCAAAGCGAATGTTGGACACAATCAATCACACCTCGCTGCGCATTGCTACGGGTTCTTTTCGCACGTCACCAGCAGCGAGTCTTCTGGTAGAAACCAACGAACCGTGCCTGGCACTGCGTCGCGAAATGCTTGATATGCGCTATGCGTGCAAGTTGCGCCAATTCCCCGACCACCCCATCTGTCGGTCGGTGTTTTCCCAACGTACTTTGACCCTGTTTAGAGGAGGGCGACAGGGAACCTCCGCTCCCCTATGAGTGAGGATCGAAGCCCTATTCGCCGACAGCGGTATAAAGCTGCGTGGGGTGATGCGCGTGAAGTCTTTAAAAAAACTCCTCCTTGGAGACTGTCCACTCCAAACATCGATTTGTCGCTCACTTCTCTGAGGAAATGTGATGGCATTCCTCAAGAACACAAGTCAAGAGCACATGAACTTATATCAACATACAGGAACTTCGCGCCGACCTATACTGATGGATCCAAAACTGAAATTGGTGTTGGTAGTGCCTTTGTAATGGATTCTACAACTCGAACGTTTTCATTCCCCGCGAATGCATCAGTGTACACATCTGAATTGGTCGCTATCAACAAAGCCCTGAGTTTTATTGAGGTCGGACATGATTCAAGACATGTTGTGTATAGTGACTCGCTTAGTAGCCTATTGGTGCTAAGAGTTTTACCCATCGAACCCTTTTGTACAAACCGTCTTATCTAGCCTCACGATGTTGAGCATAATAGGTGAAAAGGTGGTATTTTGTTGGATACCAAGCCACGTGTGATTTAGCGGAAATGAAGCTGCTGATGCTGCAGCTAAACGTGCTGTTGAAGGTCCACGCACACGTAGTCTTCCCCTCCCAGCGTGGGACTTCTTCCCACACATTAGAAGCACCATTTTCAAGAAATGGCAGGATAGCTGGGATTCAATGGCTGACAAGTTAAGGAGGATCAAGCACCGTATTGGTGATTGGTCATCGTCATCACATATAACTAGACGCCACGAGGTGGCACTATGCCGGCTGCGAATAGGTCACACATACAGCATCCAC
Source organism: Imbricaverruca yamaguchii (assembly GCA_034440575.1). Taxonomy (NCBI): domain Eukaryota; kingdom Metazoa; phylum Arthropoda; class Thecostraca; family Neoverrucidae; genus Imbricaverruca; species Imbricaverruca yamaguchii. The sequence goes on from JAOTOL010000942.1 coordinate 88,145, forward strand.
AGATACCTCTTGAGTGGCGACCAAAGGCCACTGTGCCCAAGGTGTCATGCTCCACTATCAGTTCAGCATGTCTTGGTTGCGTGTCCCAGACTTGCCCAGGAGCGAAGACGACATTTTGGACGCACTTCAGTCTCGTTAGGGGACTTGCTGGGGGACGAGTCGCAGTTTATTCAAACGGGACAACTCTTTCGCTTTCTCGCAGAACTAAAAGTTTTGTGTAGTGCATGCTCCTCCTTAGCATCTTGCCTAGTATGTAGTAAGACCATTACGTTCTAATTTACATCTCGACCGGAACTCGTTTGGAAATGTAGTGTACGTGAAGTTGTCTCGACTAGCCTTCGCTTAGTCAATATTGTGTGACAAACTATGTTATGGGCGCCGCATGACCACTGCAGTTGATGCGCCCCTAACCCCCAATAAACAAACAAACAAACTCCTCTCCAAGCCGTTGCTGCTAGGGTTAGCTTTGGGCGCCTACCAATTGCCTTGTGCTCCCTATATCTTCCGCCAGGAATTCCGTTTCCTTTCGACGAGATGAGGCGGCTGATTTTGGAACCCCCTCCTATTTTACTTCTTGGCGTCTTTAACTCACATCATGTCGCCTGGGGATGTGTCACCACCAACCAGCGAAGTCGTTATAGAGATATATTAATGACTAGTCCCTCTGTCTTTTGAACACTGGTGCCACTCACTTCACGCAATGCTGCTCAAAACCGGAATCATCCAGCCTATCAGTGGATATTCTCGAGAACATCAGGAACATGTCGCAAGGCCCATCAGAGTGGATTACCGTTTTCTATTCGCATGGCTTCGATCCTTCGTGACTGCAATATCAGGCCGCGTTGTTTAGCACGTGTTACTACGCCGAACACTCCCCATGGCACGCTGTCCCAGTGCAAACTGATGTGACTTTATCCTGCTCAAGGAAAGGACATGCACACTGGCCGGAAGGAACACCGAATACTGGCTTTGTAAAAAATACATGAATATCACGACTTCTCGCGAATCTACACAGACGGTTCAAAGTCAGTATCTGGTGTTGGATGTGCCTACGTCAGTCGTCACAGTGTAAGATCTTTCTGTTTACCAACGCAGGCATCGATTTTTACCGCCTAATTGTATCGATTCTCCAAGCCCTCTATTTTATACAGGAAGACCGGTCCACAAAGCACGTGGTTTTCACAGACTCCTTGAGCAGTCTCCTCGCATTGACAACTTTTAACCAGGATAACCGGCTTGTTCGTAGGATCATCAAACTCGTGAAATCCCTACGTGACATCGGCAGAAATATCGTTTTCTGTTGGATTCCTAGCCATGTCGGACTCGCGGGAAATGAGGCTGCTGACAACCGCCAAAAACGCCATCAACAATGGCCGTGTGGTCCATCTACGGCTCCCTCCAAGGGACTTATACCCTACTATACTGTCAAATATACGGTCAGAATGGCAACGAGCCTGGAACTCCAAGTGTACTAAGCTCAGGGTTCTAAAACCGACACTAGGAAAGTGGAATTCCTCGCACCGAACCAAACGACAGGAATAGGTAGTACTCTGCCGATTAAGAATAGGTCATACCTTTGCAACACACAGCTACATGCTGACTGGTGATGACCGACCTCTATGCCCACGCTGTTCTAATCCGCTTACTGTGTACCATGTTTTAGTAGGCTGTACAATGTTAGAACCACTACGACGCCAGATTTTACGACCGCTGAACGCCGACACTTATTTACGTATGTTAATTGGGAACGATTCTGATGTCGTGGCGTCCGGGAATTTTTTTTTTTACCTTCCTTCGACAAGCTCGCCTAGAGGTGATATACTCCCACCCGTGAGTACTATTAAGCTATGATAGTAGCGCCGTAGATTGAGTATAATACAGTTATGGGCGCAAAATGGCCCTGGATGTCGACGCGCACCAAACCCCAATCCACCACCACCACCACTCACTTCACACTCCCTTTCGGTTCTATGTCGGCGATTGACCTTAGCCTTATAAGCTCACATTTGACGCAGTATTTTACCTGGTCAGTGTATGAAGACCCCCTTGGCAGCGACCATTTCCCCTTACTTATTGACGGGGACGAGTAGCCTAGGGGTAAGTTGCTCGTCTCGCAATTGAAAGGTGGGTTCGAGTCTCACCTGTCTCGCCTCTACTCTTCGCCCGCGACCAATCGGCGTGAGAGATTGGCGACGCTACATGACTCAACGGTCGATGTGTCGTAAAACCAATAACCAATCCTTACTTATTGACTATGATGATCGGGTTGTATTTGGGCTGAGTCCTCGGAGATGGAATTTAAAAAAATCTGACTGGGAGAAGTTCCAGACAAAGGTAGAAGGTTCGATTGGAGAAGATGTGAACAGTACCACCCCTTCAGTGGAACATTTCTCCTTACTTTTACAGTCAGCCGAAACATGTATACCGCGAACTTCTGGAGCCCCCGCCGCGCCTCCGTTCCGTGGTGGTCTGTGGCATGTGGGGACGCCATACGCGAACGTAATCGGGCCTTTAAACAATTTAGCAAAAATAGCACCTCCGTGAACTTAATAGCGTTCCGAAGGGCAAGAGCGTCAGCACGACGAACGATAAGGGAAGCCAAGCGCACGTCCTGGCGGAAATATCTGTCAACCCTGAACCGAACCACCCTAACGACACAAGTGTGGTCCCGGTTAAAGCGGATAGCTTGGAAATTTAACTTGATGCCTCTTCCTTTGCGTGTGGCCGGTGCAGACGTGAACCACCCTTCGGATGTCGCAAATGCAATTGGTCAAGCGATAGTGGCCCGAGGTGAAGCAGGTAACTTGGGGCCAGAGTTTCTCCGCCAGAAAGCTTACTTGGAGAGCCAAGTAGTTAACTTTTCCACTTCGGAACATTTTTCATACAACGAACGATTCACCGCACCAGAGCTACGCTCAGCAATAAATAACCTTAAACATGTTGCAAAAGGACCCGATCTTTCACAACGATATGTTGAACCATCTTCCTTCATCAGCATTAAAGGCACTGCTAGCAACCTTGAAACCTTGAACAACCCGTGAGAAGAAGGCGGAATCCCAGACTCGTGGCGGGAAGCTACAGTTATCCCTGTATTAAAACCAAGGAAAAGTGGACTCAATCCGATGCATTACCGGCCCATCGCCCTGACCTCGTGTCTGTGCAAATTGCTGGAAAAGTTATCAATGTACGACTTACGTGGTTCCTAGAAACAGTTTATTTAACAGCGCCCAGTGCGGTCTTAGAAAGCATCGTGGGCCGACAGATCATCTTTTAGCACTTGACACCGGCATACGTCAAACCCTCAGGTTGAAACGGCACGCTGGGGCAGTCTTCTTCGATCTGGAAGGCGCATATGACGCCACTTGTCGTCACGGACTTTTGATGAAAGCTCGGAAGCTTGGAATCCCTGGTCACATGGGAACTGTCATTCGCAACTTTTTGATCCGGCGATTTTTTTGTGTCCATGTAGGGCACGAGCTGTTGGATCGGTACCTGCAAACTATCGGAATCCCACAGGGAAGCGTCCTCAGTGGTACGTTATTTGCTATTATGATTAATGATATTGATGATGAACTGCCGGAAAACATTGGGCAATCACGTCGACGACTTCGCGATATGGCCCTCTGCTTCCAATACAGCAGCAATGACGCGTCAGTTGCAACTCGCGATAAACAAGCTTCAGAGCTGGAGCACCAGAAATGGCTTTCGGTTTTCCACAGAGAAAAACCGGTGCAATTCATTTTTGTCGCCGACGTTGCATCCAGAAATTTGACGTGGACATATAAGGCCAGCCTATCGCAGTTAAACCCGTCATAAAATTTCTTGGAGTTCAATTTGATAGCCGCTTGACATATAAATACCATATTAGGACACTTAGAGAAACTTGTTTTAAATCTCTCGATCTACCAAAATGCATTGCTCGAATGTCTTACGGTGTTGGCCGTAAAACAATGATGATGCTTTATAAAGCACTTATCTGGTCAAAGTTGGATTACTCGTGTTAGGTGTACGATGGTGCTTGTGCTAGCATCAAGCGCACTTTAGACACAGTGCACTATGTAGCGCTGCACATTATTACGGGTGCTTTCCGAACATCACCGATAGTTAGCCTGGAAGCAGACGCAAACTAGCCCTCGCTGGCACTGAGGCGAGAATGCTGGGCATGCGATATGCTTGTAGGCTGCGCAAATTTCCCACACACCCGACCTACGATGCGGTATTCTCCCGCCGCGTTTTGGCACTCTTTTCTAGCGGGCGAACAAAGAGAACTGCCCCATTCTGTTCCCGTGTGCAGGCCCTTTTCAGAAAAAGTCGAACCAGAGTGCGGCAAGTGACGAGGGTTCAAAAGCCACTGATGCCACCCTGGAAGTTGGTCTCGCCTGCAATTGATATGTCCCTTTCATTCATGCGTAAAGGGGACATGCCGTCAGAGTTGTGCCTATCGAGAACACTGGAGCACCTGAATGCCTACCGGGAACACACGACGATTTTCACTGACGGCTCAAAGAAAACCACGGGAGCAGCTTGTGGTTTTGTATGCGGTGCCGATGTACGTACATTTAGTTTACCTGTTTACGTCTCTGTGTATAGATCGGAGCTAATTGCGATCATAAAGTCCCTGTCATTCATAGATATCTCGAAAGACATGCTATACGTGATCTTAACTGATACTCTTAGCAGCCTTTTGGCACTGGCCGAATTTTATCCCTCAGACCCTTTACTAGTGGACATCCTGATACGCCTTACTACGTTACAACGAGGGGAAAACTGTCCGTTTGTGTTGGGTCCCGAGCCACACCGGGGTGTCTGGTAATGAGCGTGCGGACTCCGCGGCGAAGTGGGCAGCACAGAATCCATGCCCACGCATTTGTCCACTCCCTGCCAGGGATCATTTCTCAAGAATATCGAGTTTTTCCTCCACAAGTGGTAGAATGCCTTGGATAGAGACGTCAGCAACAAACTTAAGGCAATCAAGCCACACCTGGGACATTGGGCTTCATGCCTCCGTAAGTCTAGACCAGAGGAAGTTGCACTTTGCAGGTTGCGTATTGGACACACGCTACCCATCGCCACCTCCATGGGGAGGAAAGACCACAGTGTCCACTCTGTTCAGATACTTTGACGGAGCGGGACGTACTATTCACATGCCATTACCTTGCACGGGAGCGGAGCTTATTTTACGGAAGAAACTTGAGTTGCCGGGGCGGGGATGGCCGAGTGGTTAAAGTATCTGGCTATGGGTACCAAAGGTTCCGGGTTCGACACTAGCGCCGCTCAGGACATTTCCCAATCCCGCGGCCCACCGGCGAAACAGTGTGGACGGCGCCATTAGCCGTGAATGTGCAGAAAGTGCGTCGTGAACCACCCAATAAACAAACAAAACAAACTTGAGTTGCCTGACATATGAAGACATTCTAGGAAACTATTCAAAACTAGTACACTCGAGGAACTTGTTCCGTTACCTTTGAGCGATCGGATTTAAAACCACATACACACCGATATAATAGTTGGTACCAGCAGTGAAGCATAACAAAAGGCTATGGGCGCGAATGATCAAAACTGGTCCAAGTGTCCTAAAACCCAAATAAATAACTAACTGCATTGTCAACGCCAGGTATCGATGGCTTGGCGACAGGTCAGGTCACAGTTCCAGCACTTACAGCCGAAACCGGACGACAATACGTCCCAGACCGTCGATCCAGGCCAACACCGCCACCACTTTGTGGGGACGTGCTCTGTCATCCTCCATTGCCTTCACTATCCTTGGCGACGACTACTGTACCTTCATTGTGACACCGCATCGTTGGGCGCAAAGTCCACCGACCTCATGCCTATCGCCACACACGGCTTACGACTACAGGCTGACTTATCCGTTCGCCCTCCGATTGTCGCTGTCGCATTGCATTCGACCGATTATCGCACTGCACATACCGGCCCGGTCTTACCACTGCTCATCGCCCCACCACTCATGACACATGGCCACCCGAAGGCCCAAGGCGAAAGACACGCTGTCAATGCCGGTGTCTCGATGTCTGGCGACTCGGAGACAGGTCGGGACACAGATCCAGCACTGACAGCCAGAACTGGCCGGGTGAACCAGGCCACTATCCTAGTTCATGGAACCGGCTTGGTTTATACCGAGAAGAGGTTACACCCACGTCAATTTCGCATATCATAGCTATTCACAAAGTTGTTTGTAGCTAGTAACAACATCATGCCAACATCTTCCCGCTGTGTGACGACAAACGAACGGACACACGCCCCAAACACGTAAAAAGAGAGAAATAACAATATTAAGTGAGAAAGAACCTCCCGACCAATGGAGTTCTCGAACCCCGCGTGCAGATCTGCCAGTGTTGACGCAACTGCTTCTGGCTGCGCCGCTGGGTATTTTGGGTGTGAGCCAACAGATTTTGGGATTTGGGACGTTTTGGGACCTTGAGCCAACGGATCCGAATGTGGAGACTTCCGGATGTTCAAGTCCGGCTCCCTGGCCTGCAACTTCGCCATCAACCGTTTGACGATGCCGGGCTGGCCATCCGTCGTGCGGCCCATCACCCTGCACCATCCACACCCAGCGATCCAAGGACTCTACGTGTCCAGGGAGCTCACCACACGCAACCAGCTATCAGACACAGAACTGGGCTGTGCGCTGCAGGTTGCCTGGCCTAGCGTGGGGTTGATGACCCGGAATTTAAAGGCCACACACCCCACCAGCCGGCGCCTCCAGTTCGATTCCCACCTCATCGCTTGTGTCCAGAGCCGACATTACTTGAACCGAAGGCGTTGCCGGTTGCTCTCCTGCGAGATCCTCCAAGTTGAGTAGCGAAGAAGGCAGCAGGGTTGACGCTTGATAGCCTGATTAATATCCGCTTCCTCTTAGGCAGCATCCAGGTTGTCCAGATCCTGGATCTGAAATAAATGAGCATTGCGTTCTGAAGTACACATCAGGGTAGTTAAAACTGCTTTGTTAGCATTCAGTTCAGATCTGAATCTGGTTCTGCCCACAAACAATTTAGTGAAATCACAGGTGGCTTACAGGTTGTGATTGTATGACAGTAGTACTGACACAATTGATGTCAAATGTGTCCTAAGGGTGCCTGGATGCTATTTACAGTGAATAAGCAGCGAGTCAACCAATACTTACTTGCACAGTGTCACAGACACACTTGAGACAGATCGTCAATACACGAAATTATTATACATCGATGTACTCGCAAGACTTCAATCAATATACTTACACACCCTTTTTACCTTCGTAAAGCAAAGAAATGGATGAGGCTTTGTAAGGTCACGCTTTTTTTCCTTCAAAATTGATCATTTTTCCATTTTTAAAACTTAGAAGAATACGATTTGATTTGAAATTTTCCCACTTTATTTTTCCTGTGGGAATTTTCCCTAAAATTTTCCTAGGTTTTGGCTTTTGAATTTGTAGATCTTTTAGAAAAATACAGAGTATGTAAGTTTTTCTTATGAAAGATAATGGCTAGGTTAGCCTATGCTATTTATGACATTTGATATTGTTTTTACATGATTTTTTCATGCCCAGGTTTTGGTGTTATTTTGCCTGCGAACCGAAAAGAACGAATTTGCATAGGAAATAAGTGGTTACATCATGTTAACCACATTCATAAGCATTGCATTGGAATAAGAAATTCGGAGAATTCCAAAAATATGTCCAAGCACAAGTTTACTGAAGAAAGATTTCTGAGCAAAAGCAGTATTTATTGACCCGGGGATTTGGAAAACAAAGCATAATCTAGGGATAAAAATATATCCTGCATCCTATCCTGGTGAAACACAGTTCTTCAACAGCATTATCTCATATTGCCTACGTACCTACCCATTATTGGACTATTTAAGAAAGCTTTTACAACTACCAGGCTCATTTAATGTCGCAGCACCTCACATCAGATGTTGCAGAGGATCCTACACCATCAGCAGGCAGACCAACCAAAACTCACGGAGTTCTTGCTCCTAAGATGTGCAATCCCATAATATAAATACAGGGTACCTACCTAACCTCAGTCTGCGTACCTAAGTGTGCATAGCAAATACAGGCAGTGAAATGCTAGTTAGCCTATTACCGACTTAAAATATTGAACATTGCTACAAAGGGCCTGAATGGGCGCAAAATGACACTAGATGTCGACGCGCCCCTAAACCCCAATCCACCACCACAAAGAGCCTGAGCTCAGTTGTCAGACAGTCACAATTTGAATTGCTTAAAATCAATGGATTGCCTATCTTTATTGATCGATTGAGCCCACTAACCGCTTCAAGAGGCCATGTGGGTCATGTCGCCTTCCTGGAAGTGGTTGGAGCAGATGCAGGCAGTTTTGATGTTTATAAAATTAGGTACTTGCTCACGTTTGCACCCACTCCACTTTCTGCATCTTGAACTTTCGGTGGGCTAAAATACGAAGTGCCAGGTTTGTTCTTAAAGGATAAACTGTACGAAGACAGAGCAGAAATACATTCTTCCTCAGTCGCTAAGAATCTGTAAAACCTATAATACATCGTGGAACATAGGTAACTGTACTTCCATAGTTATATCTGTGTGACGCCCGCCCCAACGCTTTGTTCTGTATTCTGGCGCAGCATATGCGAAGAAAATGTCGCATAGATGGCGTCTCAAAATCTAGTGACTACATGGTCACTAAAGGAAGGCGTAAGGGGTGCAACTTAAGGGACGACAGCACCCCATTGCCTTGTCCCCATTCGTACATCAAGCCCAGTGGTGTTGTCCATTTAGCAAGCCCATTGGGAGAACAAGTGCCCCCTCGATGTTCGCCTTTTCCCTAATAATTTAATTTCAACCTAACGTGAAACCAATATGTTGATGTGCAAAGTCATTTAAGCCCGTCGATTGCCTTCATGTATTGTGGCCCCCCTTACAATGCTTTTCAGAAATGAAGGACCGTTGGCAAGCGTAGTTACGCTTTATACAGATTATGGCGTGCTTGGGTGCCAGCTTTGGTAGTCCGCCTGATATGTAAATTAACTACTTCATACCACCGACATTAGGAACTAGGACATTTTTCAGTAAAAGGGAACGAAAATGCCATCTCACAATGGCCCCGTTTGCGACCGTCTGCCTGATTGGGGCGTCCGTCGCCTCGATTGGTAGTATGCGTGACGACCTGATTTAAGCGGTGAGCGGCCGACGCGAAGTTTGGGGGAGGTGGCCAGAGGGCGGGCCCGACGGCGGTGCGCGCCTGACGGCGTGACACGGCGTCCCCGGCTCCGCCGTTGTGGCCTCCAGGTGCCGGCTGTCGAAGGGCGCCCGCTGGCATCGCCAAACTGGCTCGTGCTGTCGCAGCTGGCGAGCAGTCGGGCGGGCTGCCGCGCAGCGTCAGTGTGCTCGTGGTGACAGTGTTGTGTGTCGGCAGCGGACGGCCGCCAGTACCCGTGGGCCGGCCAGACGTCACCGGCACAGCCGACTTAGAGGTGAGACCTGGTGATGGGTCAGGATGTGCCCAGCCGTTGGTAGGGTCGCCACGAGAGGCGAATGGTGTTTTTCCTGGCCATATCGACTTGGGTCATCTGATGTTTTTTCCATATAAGGGTATATGTTTAATGATACATTCCTTCTCTTGAATTTCGTGAATATTGAGTAGAATCCCACCTTGCTAAATAAAAATACCAGCTCCCGAGCACTGTTGAGCATATCGCAGCCGAATACATTGGGATGGTGTCAGACTCGTCAGCATAGCTGTAACCAAATTGGAGGTCGGTCCGGATCCAGGAATTTACTAGGAGTTCGTTCGGAAAAGGCGAACTCCAGAGGCGCATGGATGGCATCTTGAAACAGCGGCAAAATTTTGGTAAAAAGGCGGAGCATTGGGTTCCTCGAAAAAAGATACTGGGCGTGGATTTTGTGAGAACGAGACGAGGGATGAAGCATGAAGCTTGTATCAGAGCCTTTTTTGGAGCATGGACATGATTGAACACTGAGTGCGGGCGAGTCGTTTTGACTTTCCCCCGATATTTTCTGAGGTAGCTCATAAAGCATTCACGCTGTCGCTTTATATATTGGAGTACCTCCCAATACCTGATGTGCACATTCTTATCTGAAAAATTGCTTTCTAAATTCTTCAGGTGGCAGAATTTGGCGGAGTCAAAGTCGCCCCTTCACAACTCGATTTTATACATACATTTAACATTTTTTGGTAAAGATATAGAAGGTCTTACCCCAATTTCATTATCAAACATATGTTTTCTGGTACATCCTGTTGCGAGTTGTATTCATTCCATACTCATTTATTTGGTAAATGAACACTTTTCAAGGTATAAGCAATTCAACCTATTATCTTATAATAATAATGTTCAGGTTATACTTCATTGAGTAATCATTTTACAATCACGAAGAACATCGAATTAATTCAAGTAACGTTCAAAAACACCATCCAAATATTTCACCATGCAGTTGCTATTCCCTTTCTCCCCAACAAAATGTATGAAGATTTTGTGTGGTCCAGGCATGGGTGTAATCATATTCGAAATTGGGGGGGACAAATCAGGGACGCGGTACCTTTGAACAGGATAGACCCTCCCCCAAGGAAAAAAAGGAATTCAGCCACTTTTTCAATATCATTTTGATCAAATCAATTCAATGTTCAACGTATTTCAATTTGTCAGATTTAAAATTGTTAAAAAATATATTTTGGGAACTCAAATTTCCGTCAAAATTAGCGTGCTTCACTACTTGCCAGTGCCTATGAACATCTAGCCTTATGTCGTATGTGCTGAACCCGATCTCACGATCGCCATAGAGCAATGCTATAACGTGGCTAATATAATGTTTAACGTGGCTCTCTTGCAGGAAAAACATATTGGACAATATTGGACGATGGTTTATGGTAGCAAATATGGACCTACAATTATCTTTTCCATGTTTTCCTGTTTTACGGGCACATATTTCGGTGCATTGCCAACCAGGGTGGATACGGGATGTGGCTTTGAGGGCATGTACCACCCACGTGGAAGGTGGCGTCCCCCAGGCTAGGGAAAGGTGTTCGTCTGGAAAGGTTCCAATGTACCCGCTCAAGTTTTTCAGCCGAAGGAATAATTTGTCTGCTTTTTTATTTCCTATGAAATAAAATGGCACACCCGTGGAAGGAAAGGCAGAGTTTTTCAGGAAGGGCCGAGTGCATCCCGCCCCTCGAATTCTGCAGCGACAGGCGCTCCAGGTGCTTTCACAGTGGCACCGCTCCAAAGAAATGGCGCCTCTCCAGACAAATGCCCACACGACAATTCATGGATCTACCCCTGATTACAACATTGGTCTCTCGCGGTTATGAACTCAGGACAGCATGAACTCCGGAAATTGTGCGCATTCACATGTGGCTTGAAAAATTGACAAATTACGTTGAACCGTTAAGAGGAAAGCGGAAATTCGAAGAAAAAAGCGTATCTTTTATATGTTCGGAACAGCAATGTGGCATTGTAAATTTAAAACCAGCGATGGAAGCACGTCCTATCACGTTATGACTTTTTTGGGGGAGCCCCTAGTCATATACGATACGAGTACTTGCCATCCCGACGGCTGCAAACAAAAATAGACGAGCCTCCTATTCCTATTACACCCAATCATGGTACAAACGGCGAACCTTCGACACCTTTGAAATTATTTCGATGTCTCAATATTCTGATGTCTTACGGAAAGCCACGTCGAATACCACCCACATAATGCAAATTGAGGTCATAGCCACGAAACGTGAGGACTGACAATTATACGAAGCTTTGACCTTGATGCTTTATGTGACACGTACCATGTGAAAATGTTACTCAAGGGTCGCCCACGGGCTTTCTCCTGATGTCAAGCATGGGTAACTTTGTGAGAAAACTAAGAAACGTGGGACGGCAGAAGAAATGAGTTCGTCCTTTTACTTTGAAAAGTAATGAGATTTCTGAACAATTTGCTAGAGTACCACACGACACGTCGAATACTCTACTTCATGAGAATTAAAGACACCTGCGTGGCGCGAGGACTTCGAACAATTTAAGCTAGCTTTCGGTTTTGTGGTTTGACGTTGACATGTCCCGGTTTGAAATATCACTCAAGGTGTACCACGGGCTACTACTTGATACAAGATGCAGGTAGATTAGGGCGACGACAAAAATGCGAGGCGACGAAACAAATTGGTGTGAGCTTTGACTTTATAAATTGGTTATATTTGGTAACATTATAATACGGCACAACTAACGTCGAATGACACCCCCTTTGTGCAAATTGACACCACAACGACGCATGTCGAGAACTTTAAAACATTCAAATTAGCCTTTGACCATGAGGTATGACCTCGATATATCCCGGTAAAAAAATGTTCGTAAAGGTTCCAGGATTCACCATGGGCTGTCGCTTGACATCCATTGTCACGATTGTCCATTCGTCGTCACGAGAAGCCATGGCGAAGAAACGCGATGACATCGAAGAACTCAATCAAACCGTTGACCTTGACATGTTCCGGTTTTAAATGCTACTCGAGTGTTCACAACAAGTTATTGCCACATACCAAATTTGGATACGTTTGAGAGGAAACGATAAAAATTGTCGACCGAAGGCCTTTGTTTGACAGATAACTCGGTTGCTTAGTTTTCTCGTACCGCATAGCAAGCAACGTCGAATGACGCTCATTTGATGGAAATTGAAGCGATAGCAGCCGAACCTCGCGTTCGGTCGATATCGCTTCAATATCGCCATCTGATAAATGGAGCTAACCTTTGACCTAGAAGTTTGACCTTGACATATACCGATTTTCCCCGCAGTGGGGTCAGCCTCGTTACTCGGCTGGCCAGGGAATTGGCGCTCCCTCGGGGTAACACAGCCACTCCGTTGGGGTGTGTGGAAACGCGGAGGTGTTTCCGGAGATTCGTAGTCCCCATCGTCCATCCCTGTCTTCAAATTATCGTATCCACTCCATGCCAGCGACCTTCTGAATACCTTTCATCCAACCCTGCAGCACCAACCCTCCCTTGTCACGAGCAGGTAGGCCAGCTTCCCCTGGTCTACCCTTCCGCTCAGTTTTATCGGGGTAGCCGCGCCCCCTCGGCCCGTCCCCCGGGGTTGACGGAGTCCTGGTTAAGGTCCTCCGTCGCACGGTGCTAGTTGTGACGGGGGACCAACACATCTATGTGGTCCTGATATCCCGGAGGGGCGGGCGGGTTCGTATGGCCTCATGCGGACCAAGTGGCTTGTGGCCTCAGGTCGGGGGCCTGGACTTCGTCCCAGTGCCTGCTGACCTGGCCGACAGGGGTCAAAGGGTGGGTGGAGCTGGATCCCAGCCGGGGTGGTGAGTACCTCTCTCCCGGTCGGGGATGGCATCGCCTGGCCCGTATCGCTCTTCGGGTACCTGACGTCTTCCAGTTGTCGGGATACAGGAGTCCCCCGGTAGGACCCCTGTAAGGTGGGGTACCACAAGGGCCGACATAAAAGCACACTTTCATGGATAACTCAAATAAACAAGCCCATCCTGGACCTCTCAGAAAGGGCCAGAATGTTAGCGTTCCTTCCGTAAGTCGTATCTCCCCTTCCAGAAGACGTCTCACCGACCCGACACCTGCAGAGGCGCACCGCCCTGCAAGTTGGCCGTCTCGCACCGCGGTCCCTACCACTGCTTCCCATAGAGGAAGTATAGTTGGAAGCCAGAGTTGGGAAGCCAGATCACCCTTTCCACGAGTACTGGTATTAAAGTCTAGTGGTCCTGGGAAGCGCCTATCTGCACTTTCTCCCTTTGAGCGTAAGCACGGATGCGATAAAATGGGTGAAGTAGTGAGATGTGAGAAGCTGCGAGGTGGATCAATCGAGGTGGAGTTTCGGAGTGCAGACGACGCTAAGAGGACTCCAGGGATAACTGAATTCAAATATTCCGTAAGAGAACAGGGTAGGACGACGGACGTTTCCATACCTATTGTGGTCGAGCCCCACAGGACAAAAAGCCACCCAAAAGGTATTATAAACTGCTTCGATCTTATGGACGTATCTGATTCAGAAATCGATGATGGCTTGTCTGAGTACGGTGCCGTGGAGGCGCGCAGGATCAAGGTGAGTAGAGGAGCGACCTGCAAGCACCAAACAACATTATTTTAACTTTTTTATTCGACGGACCTTCCCGTTACAGTGTATGTAAGATACGTGAAGATAAAGGTACGTGTTTTCGTCCCGAACCCGATGAGATGTTTAGATGCCACCGTTACGGACATACCACACAATATTGCCGTGGCCGCCGGACCTGTGGTAGGTGCAGAACTTCAGAACACACCGACGAAAAGTATGAGTCGGAACGCGTGTGGTGTGTGAATCACACAGTGCCAGTGGTACCACCACATGTGGTGGAGGTCCGCTCCGGTGCTCCTGACATGGGGGCGTCGGGCAGGGCTTTCCGTGGCGGGTCACGGGACCCACCGCCAACCGCGCGAGCTACGGGGCCTCCCGTAACTCACCTATATACTGCTGCAGTCCACGAGGGTGCTGTGTCCGCCGAGAGCACAAACAAGCTGATTACTCTGTGATAATCACTTTTTACGCAAAACGCATGTACAGATGTGTGCATCGTGTCAGGTTTTTGAAAGCTTTAGCGCTTGAATTGGTTAATTTACAAACCATTTCACAATGAGCTGCAGGGGGCTGCATACGAGCATGGACGATCTACAAACAGTTTTACGACAGCACTGTCCAAGGAAACTAAACAGGAAAACAGGAGCTTGCCTACAGGAAACTAAACTAAGGCTCAGCACAGCTTGCAACATAAAAAGCTACACGACTTTCCGGAAAGACGTACCAGCTGATGCCGTTGCGCACGGTGGTGTGCTATGGACAGTACACCACAGTATACCCGTTCAACAGGTCAAGTTGCGTAGCGATGTCCAAGCAGTAGTAGCACGGGTGTACTTTGGACGACGACCATTCAGCATCTGCTCTATATACCCCCTAGAACTAGTTTTGCCCTCGCAGACATCAGACAACTGCTGACTCAGCTAGCCCCATCGGTCATTCTCGTAGGATATTTTAACGCACACCACACACTTCTGGAGCTGTACTGATATACACGATGACGGGTTTTTGGAACTTTTTCTACTCGGTGAGTCGCTAATATTTTAAACTCTGGAACGCCGACACATGTTACGCTTCCGTCTGGTCAAACATCAGCTCTCGACTTGAGCATAGCCAGCCCACGACTGGTTCAACATTTTACATGATCGGTATCCGATGACCCGCTAGGAAGTGACCATTTCCCGGTATGGTTGTCTTACCGCGATGGCGCGGTACTCGGTCGGCGTCCACAGCGGTGGAATTTTCGCAACGTTACGCGGGATGAGTTCCAATCAGGAGTGGAAGCCAGTCTTCCAACTGACCCCGAAGATCCACCATTAACAATTGAGGCTTTAACCTCAATAATAATCGACTCTGCCGCCACTTCCATACTAAAGACCTCCGGTACTCCACGCCGTACTCCGATCCCATGTTGGACTCCGGAGTGCCACCTAGCAATTCGAGCTCGGGGATGCGCCTTCAGGGCATTCGATCGTCACAGCTCAACAGAAAACCTGATTGTATTCAGAAGGCCAAGGCACTGGCTCGGCGCACCATACGAGCGGCAAAGCGTGCATCGTGGAAAACCTACATAGGGCAGCTGTGCCGAACCACACCGACTTCCGAAGTATGGGCGCGTATTCAGAGTATTTCTGGGCAATTCTCGTCAGTACCCCTGCCGGTACGGAACGTTGGAGGCAACATCATAGCCGATCCAGGTGAAGTAGCCACCCATATTGCTGATGTTTTTGCAAGGCGAAGTGAACACACAAATCCAGAATTCTTACAACACCGTGGCCCTAGTCGGAGGGAGATATGCTTTACCACACATCAACAACTTGCTTACAACTTGCCGTTTACCCAAACTGAACTGGACTGCGATCGGCGGTTTTATAAATGTGTGCGAGGGATCGGACGGAGTGCACAACGAAATGCTGAAGCATTTACCAACATCTGAAAGGCATGCTCTATTCGCCATTCACAATATAATTTGGGATGTGGGATATTTTCTACCAGTCTGGCGAAAAGCAATCGTCAAACCACTATTGAAGCCTGACAAAAGTGGCGATGACCCAGCCCATTATCGTCCTATATCTCTCACGTCATCATTGTGTAAGTTGATGGAAATAATTGTAAACCTTCCACTGAATTTGCACTTAGAGACTCTGAATGTCTTGAACCAACGACCAGTGCTGCTTTCGAAAAATCGCAGTACGATTGACCATGTTTTAAGGCTTGATACTGCGATTCGATTGGCTTTTGTGAGAAAGAAGCATTTTGGAGCAGTGTTTTTCGACATTGAGAGCGCTTTTCCCACGCCTGGAGACATGGGATCCTGCAGAAGATCCATCAGTATGGAATTCGTGGATCTCTGAGCGTGTTTAAAAAAAAAACTATGGCTGACGGAGAGTTCTGCGTGCGCGTGGGTAATCAGGCATCAGCTTGGCTCCACCAGTTTGCGGGAATTCCTCAAGGCAGTGTCTTGAGCATTTCCCTCTTCTTGCTTATTATAAAAGACATTGGTAACTCACTTCCCTCTTCAATCGGACGATCTCTCTTTGCCGACGATTTTGCGGTCTGGTCGTGCAGCTTGTCAACTCCTCTCATGGAACGACAGCTGCGACTTGCAATTTCTCGACTCGAGAGATGGGGAAGTCTGAATGGTTTTAGGTTTCCTATAGCAAAAACGGTAGCAATTCATTTTTTGCCGATGTCGACGTAGTTGCCCGGACATGACGCTGAAGCTGTACGGATAAGACGTTCCGTCAGTACAAATGGCTCGTTTTCGAGGAGTGCAGTTTGACCGCCGTCTTTCATACCGGGAGCATATAGAAGTGCTCCGAGATAAATGTTTTAAGGCCATGCCGAAATTGAAGTGTGTTTCTCGTATGTCATACGGTGCTGACCGAAGGACTCTACATCTGCCATATCGTAATCGCATTCGTTCCAACCCTGACTACGCGTGTTTTATATATGACGGTGCGTATGCTACCACGAAGCGAATGCTAGATCCAGTACACCACGCTGCGTTGATAATAATTGCCGGGGAATTTCGCACATCCCCAACGGTCAGCGTGCTAGCGGACGCTCACGAACCACCATTGTCCATCAGGTGTGAAATGCTCGGTGTCCGATACGCCTGGAAAATACGACAGTTCCCGGCTCACCCATCATATCCAGCGGTGTTCTACCGTGACATACATGCGGCCCTTCGTGATCATGTTAAGAGAGGAACACCCTACTGTGTGGGAATGAGAAAGCTGCTGAAAATAATTAAAATTCGAATGTAATGAATCAGGCAGTATGAACAAACAATAACCCCGCGTCGGAGCTAATCGCCTCCTTCATCGACATCGCCCTCGCTGCCGAGAGAAAACAAGATATGACGGAAGAGGAGCTACTATCACGTACACTCGAACACATTTCTTCAGCATATCATGGCTACACCGTTACTTACACAGATGGCTCGAAGACTGACACCGGCGTGGAAGTCGTGTATGGGTAGATACTTCCGGAGTATCTACCCATCACTTGACCGGCATGTGCATGTATCTCATTTCATGTTTTTTTCGAGATCGATAATCTTGGAAAGGCCCCTGAGCATGATGCACACAGTTTAAGTTGAATCATTGCGATAGGCATTCTGTACTCAGATTTGCACTTGAATGGGTATTGATTGCATTAACGTCTCCGAAAAGGTACATGAACAACTGATATCGTGTAATATCCAGAACAATTTTGACCTCGAAGATGAACAAGTGTGCTTACAAAAAGTGCTTCAAGCTAGCTGATCGGAGTAAACTATATGCTTGTCAGGTATTCTTGTTATCAATAGCGCGGATATAAAATAGATGTGCAGTATGCTATGGTAAATGTTTATTTTTTTAAATTGTGTTCCAGGCAAGCACTAAAATATTCACATGTTATAGTGGCTGGAGGACAGGGACGTGTATGGTTAAAACTTGTTCAGCGTAATACCCAGGGATAAATCATTAAGGTGGGATCGGCTACATGGGAGGCGGAAGTGGGGGTCCAATATGTGACTGATGTGCCTTGCAACAGTGCCCGCTACCTTGGCAACGCGGCTTGGTGGTTGCTGAAACCGGTCCGATTATCTGCGAACTGATTGTGGGGTTTGATATCTGCTCTGCTCAGTCCCTTGGGTTCTGATAAGATTGCCAATGCCACTCGGCCAACATTTCTGGCTGCTTTGTCGCTGAATGATATTACTGTGTATTTGTGGATTGTACCAGCGTGCATGACGCACACCAAAGACTCGTCTTAACGTATTAACTAGAAGGTTCTCTCACTCGTACTCCCTGTTCCCCCACTGTAAGCAAATGATTAGCGACGGGGGAGGGGTAGGCGCAACCATGTCACAATAGCTCCTTGGGTTACGAGCCACACCCGTGATTTCTTTTTGTGGTGGGGCCCGACCCAAACGGAAAAAAACTGACCTTAGCACATCTTGAACATACATATATATATATGTGTATATATATATATATATATATATATATATATATATATATATATATATATATATATATGTGTGTGTGTGTGTGTGTGTGTTGTGTATCTGTGTGTGTGTGTGTTATTCGGGAGTTACCACTTTCCCAACCACTTTCCCATCTGGTTACACTACAAGCTCCGACCACAATGATAGACCCCCGACGAGGCACCACTTTCCGTGGTGGGGGGATTGTGTTCCCCAATGATCCGGCTCCAAGCTTACCAGTGTGGGAACAGACTAAGAGTGCCTCACTCGACCTTCCATCCATACGCTCGCATTCCAATGCCCATCCCATCTCAACATATATGTCCTTCACGTAGCCCTGCAACACCAGCGGTCCCCGCTATGAGCAGGCAGGGAAACTTCCCTTCCTGCCCACCAGCTCAGTTTTATCGGGGTTGTCACGCCCTCTCGGCCCGCCCCCCGGGGTTGAGGGAGTCCTGTATGATGAGATCTCCTGTCGCGCGGTGCTAATTGCAACGGGGACCAACATACCTGTTTGGTCCCGATATCCCCGAGGGGCGGGCGGATCCGTAGGGTTCCTTATGGGTCAAGTGGTTGATCGCCTCGAGTCGGGGGGCCTGGGATTCTTCCTGGTGTCTGCCAGCATGGCCGGCTAGGGTCTAGGGGTGGATGGTGCTGGATCCCGGTCGGGATGGTGATTCTCTCCCGACCGGGCGAGGGCGCCGCCTGCCCCGTACAGCTCCTCGGGCGCCTAGCGTCCTCTCACCCGCGGGACTCAGGCGTCCCCCCAACTGGGCTCCTCTGTGGTGGAGCGGCCAAGGAGCAGACGCGAAGTAAGCAGCATATGTCATCCACCAACCAAAAACAAACTCTCTTAGTCCCTCTCGTAGGGACCAGATCAATATGCCTGGTTTGGGGCGGGGATGGCCGAGTGGTTAAGGTGTCGGGATACGGGTACCAAAGGTCCCGGGTTCGACTCTAGCGCCACTCATGACATTTCCCAATCCCGCGGCCCACCGGCGAAACAGTGTGGGCGGCGCCATTAGCCGTGAATGTGCATAAAGTGTGTCGTGAACCAACCAATAAAAACAAATATATATATATGCCTGGTCCCGCGTATCTTGGTATCCTGAAGACATTCGAGAAGTCTCCCCTTATTGTCGCTCTTGCAAAGGCGAGATGGGTGTGACCGATTCGGTAAGATTTTACGATGTGAGAAACTGAAGGAGGGCGCCTTAAATGTGGAATTCGCGTTAGCAGGGTGAGACGGAAAACGCATTGAAAATGTCCCGAGTTAAACGGCACGGCTAACGCCCAAAACCGACATTCGTCACAATCGCGCTACACATGGCTCTAATACTCCTTAGCGCCACCTACTGCTATTCGATGCAACTACTACTTGGCATGTCATCGCTAGATGTAACTCATAACACTGCATGCTTTGCAATTTTTTTAAACATACTTTTTTGTTTGTTTCGTTCTTGTACACGTTGGTATTGTGATCAGTGTTTCCGCGGATCATGTATTGTCTTACCAATCGAGCGCGATTGTACCTTGCCAATGTCAAGGTAAATGTGAGTCGGGATGGGCTGTGGAATATGACTCCAATAGTAACACCATACAAAGAGTTGCCTTGTGAATGGTACGAACAGCTTGGACAAAATGAACAATAGACTCTGTATCCTTACTAAGTTCTTTATATTTGCAAGCAGTTGTGGAACTTCCACAGAGTAATAATTGTTGGAAGATGTGGAATGTCACATGGCTTCCAAAAATTGTCGAGGATGGGGCGCCAGTGTTTTTACTTTGGGTGTCTGTATTTGTTTCTCAATACACCTACATTCATTTCATTTCATAGGTGTAAGGGGAACTGTCTCCGTAGAATCTGTATCATAAAATGTCAGTTGATGTGAAACCAATCTCCGGACAGAATTCCGCCTGTAATCGGAAAGGTTTGAATGTGTATGTTGACTTGTATCTAACACAAAATAGATTGGATGCAATGTTGGGTTGCATCTTCCACTTGGCATGGTGTGATCATAATAAGCATGCTAAACAATTTTCTTGGCACTCTTTTCCATTCTGATGATTTGCTTTGGAGTTAGAAAATGCCGTCAAAAGCCCAGTATCTCCGGAAAACCGATTAAATATTTTGCCTGTATTGAACATTCTGACCAGGCTTCCGATCTTGACGTTTGCCATATCTGGTTTATGCTGGTGTCCGCCGAGACATGGCCGGCTGGAGCTGGGCATTACGTCACCGGTCGAAGTGTGTCACGTGCACGCTGATACCGCGTGACGTCACCGGACTGCGGAAGCTTGCGTCGCTTCCTGGGAACTGCTGCTGACGTAGCGATTAGTCGGCTGGGGTACGGCGGCTGTGTCCTAATCCCGGGTGAGCTGTGCGCCGATCCCGAGATGAGCTGTTCCCCAGTCACGGGTGGGCTGTGTACCAACCTTGGATGAGCTGTGCTCCATTCCTGGGTGAGGTGTTCCCCAGTCCCCAGATGAGATGTGTCCCAGTACCGGATGAGCTGTGTCCCATTCCCGAGATGAGCTGAGTGCCAGTCTCGGGTGAAGCCCGCAGTGGGGCCAGCCTCGTTACACGGCTGGCCCTCGGATCACCACAGCCGCCCTCTTGCTTCCGTCCATACGCTCTCATTCCAATTCCCATATCATCCCAACATCCTTGTCCTTGACCTTACCCTACAACACCAACTATCCCTACTACGAGCAGGCGGGGCAACTTCCCCGGCCCTGCCCACCAGCTCAGTTTTATCGAGGTAACCGGCGCAGTCACCTTGCCAGTACGGCGGTCCACTTTCTGCTGCAACTCAGAGAAGCGGCAGGCGATGTGAGCCGTATGACAATCCAGCACCGGCGTGTATCCGGCGGCCACCTGACCAGGGTGGTTCAGGATGATGACCTGCGCGGTGAAGTCTTCGCATCCGGTGGCCGGCTTGTTCTTGCTGTCGGAGGCGACGTAGCCACGACGCAGCTCCTTGACGGACACGTTCTTCACGTTAAAGCCGACATTGTCACCCGGAAGCGCCTCGGGGAGGGACTCGTGGTGCATCTCTACAGACTTCACCTCAGTCTGGAGGCCGACGGGCGCGAAGCAGACGATCATGCCCGGCTTGAGCCCGGCCCTCGGCCCGCTCCACGGGGTTGACTGAGTCCTGGAGGTTGAGGTCCCCCGTCGCACGGTGCTAGTTGTGACGGGGGACCAACACACCTCTGGTCCCGATGTCCCGGAGAGGCGAGTGGGCCCGTGGGGCCTCACGCGGGCCAAGTGGCTGGTCGCCTCGGGCCGGGGGCTGGGAATCTTCCCAGTGCCCGCCGGCCCGGCCGGCCGGGTCAAGGGGTGGGCGGTGCTGGATCCTGGTCGGAGTGGTGAGCATCTCTCTTCCGGCCTGGCGAAGGCGCCGCCTGCCCCGTATAGCTCCTCGGGCGCCTGGCGACCTCCCGTCCGCGGGACTCAGGGGTCCCCCGGTAGGGCCCATAAGGTGTGGGGTGCCTGAGGAGCCGAAACAACAACACCTCATGGCATCCACCAACAAAACATTACCTCCCTGACACTTCTCGTAGGGGCCAGACCAATTGTCCCATGTTCTTATTTTCAGAGGACAGACTAAGTCCCTCGCCTCGTTGTCGCCCTTTCAGCGATGCGATGGGTGTGACCGATTTGGTAAGGTTTTGCGATGCGAGAAGTTGAAGGACGGTTCCTTGGAGGTGGAATTCGCTCTGACAGGAGAGGCGGAGAGTGCGAAAAGTCGACGAGACCATATCAATTAGGATAGAGCCACACAAAACAAAGAACACTTCACGAGGCGTTATCAACTGTTTTGACCTGAGACATGTGCCGGAGGAAGAGATCGTGGACGGAATATCTGAATATGGGGTAACCGGGGCAAGGAAGATGAAGGAGAGGAGAGGTGCAGACATGATTCCAACCAACAATGTCATCTTAACATTTAGCACTACAGATCACCCTACGGAAATTCGGGTAGGTTACATCCGTGTCAAGGTACGCACGTTTCTCCCCAATCCAATGAGATGTGTTAAATGTCAGAGGTTTAGTCATACTAATCAGTACTGCCGAAATCGCCCCGTACGTGGTAGTTGTGCTTCATATGACCATACCAGCGGAACTTGCAACTGAGGTGGCCTTCTACACGAACTGTGGTAGGGGACAAAATCCACACACTTCCTTTGATCGAACGTGTCCAAGCTATATGAAGGAGAATGAGATAATATCCATAAAGCACACCCAGAAAATCACATACCGAGAGGCAAGATAAATTTATGAAATGTCGCACCCCATAGTCTTGTACGCAGCGAAAGTTAAAAACACTGTACTGGCGCCACAGCGCACTGGCATCAGAAACACAAGTGACCCCATCGAACAGCTCAGCATTTTACTTCGGAACTTTGGTGTACCTATTCTACCACCAACAAAGCAAACGCCAACACGCCATTCACTGGAAACGGATGTTGCCCATCACCGTCGCTCGAAGTTATCGGACCACAATAAGAGCAGGTTTGCACCACCTCGGCGGAGACGCCGGCGCCGCCAAGTGTTACCTCACACACCACCTTGCCCATCGAAAAGGAGGGGGAAACATGGCAGGTGGCACAGGGGAGGAAACGCCCTAGCAAGTACTCGCCGCCCTCATCTTCAATCTTTCCATCCAGCAATGCCCAACCTTTCTCAACCCACTCCATTTTCGCGTCCGCCTCCGACTCCACATCCCTAGAAACCACAGCACCATCCAGCGTACCCATATCCTTGCCATCTACCTACACACACCCCGTCTCCAACACAACGACCACTACAACGTCCTACCCGACTTCAGCATGCCCTTCCACTACTCGCTCTCTTCCATAGACTTCTAGGCACCTCATGGCAGCTGTGCCAGGCATCCGAGGCGTCGGGGTGCGCCCTGGAGCTCCGGACTTGGGGCCCGGGACGCACGGTCCGACGTCTGTACGTCCCCTCGGGCTCAGAGTCCGGGGTCCGGCATCTAGCGGTGACGCCTCCGCCGTCGCCGCTTCTCTCACCCTCGCCACGTAGGCGAGTCGAGAGCCTGTCTGGTGCTGCACCACAAAGGCCAGAGATGGGTCCACCGCCGCCACCACCGCCTCGGTTCAGTACCGATTCTGAGGAAATAGTGCGCGCCGAGAAGCGTGTGCTGCCATGGACGGCGTCACCCGGCGTTACTATACCAATAGTGGTCGAGCCCTACAAGACAAAGAACCATTCGAAAGGAGTTATCAACTGTTTTGATCTTAGGGACATACCTGACTCGGAAATCGTCGATGGCCTTGAGTATGGTGTCGTGGAAGCGCGTAGAATCAAGGTTAGGAGAGAGAGAGAGTGACCTGCAATCAACAGACAACATTGTTTTAACCTTTAATTCGACAGACCTCCCAGCTACAGTATGCGTTGAATACGTGAGGGTAAAGGTATGTGTTTTCGTCCCGAACCCGATGAGATGTTTTAGGTGTCAGCGTTACGGCCACACCACCCAATATTGTCGCGGCAGCCCTACCTGTGGTAGGTGCGGCATGTCGGAACACCCCGGTGTGGAAAGTGCGAATCGGACCACCTTTGGTGTGTCAATTGCGGACACGGCAAAGTTCCACATACCACCTTTGACAGAACATGACCAGCATACCTGAGAGAGAGAGAGAAATCCTAACTCTGAAGTGCTCCAGGAATTTGTCTTTTCGACAGGCCAGGGAGATACACGCAGAGACACACCCCAAGGTCTCGTACGCAGAGAAGGCGAGGAACACCCTGCATATTACCAGACACCCTGGATCAACCAATACCCCCCAGCTCCCCTCGCCCCTTGCTCAACCAACGTGCCAAACGGTACAACAGCAGTCGAAGGTACGCAACGTCGCGCAAGGCCTGGCACAACTCAGGGCTCTCCTGACATCATTTGGACTAGTCTGATCATCAGAGCAACCACAGCCCATCCGCCCCCCTGATCGGGTGGAAGCTTCAGACGGCGGCGCATCGCCTACTCCCACAGTGCAGCATGAACAGGGATGGATTGTGGCACGAAAAAGCAAGAAGCCGGGCTGTTCCACCGTCTCCTCCAAAAGCTACACCTCATCCACCATCACCACCACATCCAATGCCCCCACCACATACATATCCACCCATCACAGCTTGCCCCCATCCAAATCCACTGTCAGCCCTTCGCCATCTCCAACCATCACTGGCGGGACCGGTGCAGCGACCCGCAAAGTCCCAGTGGTACCGCCCTCAGCAGCCCAGCGGCAATCGGCAGTGGAGGTCCGCTCCGGAGCTCCTGATATGGGGGCGTCTGGCCGGGCTTCCCGTGGCGGGTCCCGGTACCCATCGCCAGCCGCACGAGCTGCGGGGCCTCCGGTGAATCACCCATCCACGTCACCTCGCACGGACAGCGTGTCCGCTGAGAGCACACGCAAGTTAATGGGTCCACCGCCCACGCCCTCCCATGCAGGCGGGAAGTCCGCCCACTGTTCTCCCGCGGCAGGACGTAAGCGCATATCACCATGGTCTACGTCACCACCAGATGGAGGGACCCCGAGATCTCGGCCTCGTGCCCACTCAGCGTCCACGGAACTGAGTAGAAATTCTGGTACAACGTAAACTGATTCCTTTTATTCGCAGTGACTATTCCGTTCGTCACTTTACCGTTTTAACACGTTACATGTCTCCTTCTACGGCTATTTTACAATGGAACTGCCGGGGTCTAAAAACCTCGATTCTAGACCTTATGACCATTTTGAAACAACGCAGTCCGGTAGCCATTTGCCTCCAAGAGACTAAGCTCGCACCAAATGACACCCTCGAGGTCAAGGGCTACACTGTGTTCCGCAGTGATGTTCGCCCTGAAAATATGTAGTGAGCTGGTGCTGGAGCTGGCCCTGCGCCACGCAGGGCCGCCGGCGCCGGTGGCGCCGGTGTCACGTGGCACTCGGCGCGTCACGTGGTCACGTGGTCACTGTCACGTGGTCACGGCCGTCAGCGGTTTCTGCAGCGCGGTCTGTGGTTGGGGCGGCTAGGTCGGCGGCGCGCGGGGGTGACTGCCCGCAGTTGGTCGAGGGGACGCGTGGCCGGTGCTCGTGGCTGGGTCGCCGGACACTGCCAATACACGTCCTTCCCCGTGCTCGGCACTTACTTTCTAATCGGCAACTACAAGCTATTTCGGCCATACATTGCGAATACGATGCCGGGGCACGGGGATGAAGAGGGAGAGCCGCGGGAGGCGACGTCGGGCGCGAGTGGATCGGTGAACTTCGCGGAGGTGTCGGGGACCCTGGGTGTGGCAGGCCCGCGTAATTTCGACACGCGCCACATACCCGAGTTCAGCGGGACAGTGAATGTGGCCGAGTGGTTTACGCGGGCAGAGAAACTGTGCCGACGACGCGGCGTCAACTTCGTGGACGTCATCCCGGAACGGCTGACTGGGGCAGCCTTCGCTGTCTGGGAGCAGCTACCCGACAAGGCGCAGGACTCCATGGCGGCTGTCCGCGACGCGTTATACGACGCGTTCGCGTTAAACCGGCACGCCGCGTACGCCGCCTTCCAGGACCGAGAACTGCGACCAGGGGAGTCCGTGGACGCCTACTTGGCGGACCTGCGCCGCCTCATAGCGCTGGTCTCGGACGAGAAGCTCCCCGAGTCCATCCTGGACGCCAAATTCATATCGGGGCTGCCAGCACCGGTACGGAGCCAGCTAAAGGCAGGTACGCGAGCACAGCGGATGGCGCTGCCGAGTCTCGTCCGCTTGGCCCGGGACATCCTGAGCGATGACCATCACGAGGTGCTGGCTGCGGCAGCAGCGTCGCGGCCCGCGCCCCCGCCGTCTCGTCAGGAAGCGCGGCGGCCACGACTACCGCGACGCTGCTGGACATGCGGGAGGGAGGGTCATCTCGCCGCGGCCTGCCCAAACGCATCGGGGGACGCGTCAGCGCGAGCGCCGTCTCCGGATCAGTAGATCGCGCCCTTCCGGTCGCCCGGATGCAAGTGGACGGCAGCGAGCGACGCGTGTTGGTGGACTCCGGATGCACTGACACGCTCGTGTACCGAGGTTGCTGTCGGCGGTGGACGCCACGGACGGTGGAAATGAGAACCGTGAACGGGGGAACGTTACGGTGCAGTGGGTCGGTCACGGTCAAGGTGGAATACCAGGGCAGGCGAGTGATGCTCGCGGCGCTGGTTGTGCCAGACCGCCCGCTGGGTGTGGACGTGGTTCTGGGGATGTCGGGCATCACGGCCCTGGGTGGCATCAGCCTGCGGACACCGACAGACGTGCGGGTCTGTGCGGCGGCAGTTGAGGTCGACCGTCGGGACTTGGCCGTGGATGCAGCGGACTTCACGGCGCGATTCGCCGCGCGGACGGGCGAATGGACCGTGGCATGGGTGTGGGCAGACGGGAACGGTCCCGAGAGCCTGCGGAACCGAGTCGCGGAGTATGCGGTACCGCCGGCGGTTCGGCCGGCGTACGACGCTGAATTGGAGCTGTGGATCCGGGAGGGGTGGCTGCAGCCGTATGACGAGCGGGTGGATGGCCCGGCCCGTGGCCTGATCCCTCTGATGGCGGTCCGGCAGCCGAATCGGGACAGGGTGCGCCCTGTCTTGGACTACCGTGAGTTGAATGGCCACATTACCGCACACACCGCGGACGCGGACGTTTGTGCTGCCCAGCTTCGCCGCTGGCGACGGCACGGCGCTCACGTCGCGGTGGTGGACCTGCGGAAGGCGTACCTTCAGCTCCGGTTGGACCGGCGGCTGTGGCCGTATCAGACGGTGGAGGTGCGAGGCCAGAGGTATTGCCTGACTCGCGTCGGCTTTGGGCTGAACGTCGCGCCGCTCGTCATGAAGGCCGTGGTGCGGGCCGTCCTGCTCCAGGATGCCGCGGTGAACCGGGGGGTGCTGCCCTACGTGGACGATCTACTGGTAGACGAGGACATTGTCAGCGCAGACCACGTCGTGGAGCACTTCGCCCGGTACGGTCTGGTCTGTAAGCCGCCGGAGCGGGCGGCCGAGGGAGCGCGACTGCTCGGGCTGCGGGTGCGCGCGGACGACGGAGAACTGTGCTGGCGCCGCGACAACCCGGTGGCCGCGCCCCCGGAGGTGCTGACACGTCGAGCGTTGTTCGCGTGGTGCGGCCACCTGGTGTCCCACCTGCCGGTGGTGGGGTGGCTGCGTCCGGCGGCCGCGTGGTTAAAGCGGCGCGTCAACGCCCTGACGACAGGCTGGGACGACCCGACAATGGACGCCGGGCTGCGCGAGCAGGTCGACTGTGTCGCGGTGCGGGTAAGGGGGGCCGACCCGGCACGAGGCCCCTGGCAGCTGAAGGGGGACAAGTTGGTGGTGTGGACGGACGCCAGTTCCCTTGCTGCCGGGGTCATCCTGGAGGATCCGGTCAGTGGCGCCGTGGAGGACGCGAGCTGGCTACGGCCGGAGTCGAAGGCGGCCATGCACATCAACATGGCCGAGCTGGACGCGGCGCTCAGCGGTGTCAACATGGCGGTTGCGTGGGGGATTACCACCATCGACCTTCGTACCGACTCGGCCACGGTTCACAAGTGGATCGATGACGCCCTGAGCGGCCGCTCTCGCCTGCGGACTAAGGCGCACGGGGAGATGCTTATCCGCCGGAGGATCGACGTCATTCGACAGCTAGTGGAGGAGTTTCGCCTGAAGATGACGGTCCGCCTGGTAAAATCCGCGGACAACCCGGCGGACGCACTCACCCGTGTGCCAAAAGAGTGGCTTCGACTGCCGGACTCATCAACTGACGCGCCACCAGGCGCCGTCGCGGCAGCCGTGGCCCCGCGACCAGACGCCGACCCCGCCCGGATACGTGAGGTGCACGAGAACACCGGGCACCAGGGGGGTCCGCCGGACGCTCTGGTATGTGCGTCGGAGCGAGGACGCGCGTGCCACCCGGTCAGCGGTGCGAGCGGTGATCCAGCAGTGCGATGTGTGCCAGTCCATCGACCCGGCACCTGCGCGCTGGCAGCGCGGGTCACTGAGCGTGCCGCTGACGTGGGAACGCCTAGCCATCGACGTTACCCACTACCGGGGCCGGTCGTACCTGACGGTGATCGACTGTGGGCCTTCCCGGTACGGGATGTGGCGGCTGCTGCGCCGTTCCGACGCAGCCGAGGTCACGGGCCAGCTGGAAACCATCTTCCTGGAACGGGGCGCGCCGGCTGAGTTGCTGTTGGACAACGCGACAGAATTCCGGGGTCGTCGGATGGCTGCGTTCGCGGCGCGCTGGGGGTCCGGCTGCGCTTTCGGGCCGTGCACGAGGCAGGAGGTAACGGCATTGTCGAGCGCCATCATCGGACAATTAAGGTGATGGCGGCCCGCCAGGACTGCACCATCGGTGAAGCGGTACACCGTTACAATGCTACGCCTCGCGACGGTGTACGACCCTCCAGCGCTCCGGCGGCCGGGCTCTTCAAGCGCGCTGGCCGGGACTTGCCGGTGGCCGCCGATGTGCAGGGGCCCAGCCGGACGATGCCCGTGGCGCACGACGGCTCTGAGCGTGCGCGCGCGATGCTCCAAGTCGGTGACACCGTGTGGATACGACGCCGAGGTCAGCCGACGCGGTGCACGGATGTGTCGCGGCGAGGTGTGGTGACGCGGCTGCTCCCGACACCGCTGGTGGAGGTCGACGGTACCCCGTGGCACGTGCGGTGTGTCCGGCGGCGATTCGGGAGTGAGGACGCCGGACCAGACGGGAGCGCGAGCGAGTCTGGGGACTTTGACCCACCGGAGGAGGTGATGGAGCAGCCGCGTAAGGTGTCGCCCAGTGCGGGTGGGGCGGTAGAACCGGAGGCGGAGCGGCCGCCACCGGCACCGCCGGATGCGTGGGCGGCGGCAGAAGTGAGTGCAGACCTCGCAGACGGCGCGGGCAGGGCGGAGGATTTTGAGGACGATGCGGTGTATGACCACCCGAGCGCTGAATGTGTGGTCACTGAGGACGCGCGGGATGGGCGAGCCGCGCCCCGGCGAAGTATGCGTGTGAGGCGGGCGCCAGTCGAATTGTATGGCTGCGGTGTACCAAGTGAATCGTGTATACCGGACGACGATGATGATTATTGATAATCAGGTGGAGGTGTAGTGAGCTGGTGCTGGAGCTGGCCCTGCGCCACGCAGGGCCGCCGGCGCCGGTGGCGCCGGTGTCACGTGGCACTCGGCGCGTCACGTGGTCACGTGGTCACTGTCACGTGGTCACGGCCGTCAGCGGTTTCTGCAGCGCGGTCTGTGGTTGGGGCGGCTAGGTCGGCGGCGCGCGGGGGTGACTGCCCGCAGTTGGTCGAGGGGACGCGTGGCCGGTGCTCGTGGCTGGGTCGCCGGACACTGCCAATACACGTCCTTCCCCGTGCTCGGCACTTACTTTCTAATCGGCAACTACATGGCCACAATGATTATCGCCCAATATCACTGACATCATCCTTGAGTAAACTAATGGGGAAAATGGTTAGCCTCCGACTCACGTGGTTCTTGGAGAACGAGAACGTTTTATCCAACGACCAATGCGGCTTTCGAAGAAATCGCAGCACGATGGATCATATTTTTGCGGCTTGACACAGAGGTTCGAATGGCTTTCGCGAAACATAGACACTTAGGAGCAGTGTTTTTCGATATTGAGAGCGCATTTGACACTGCTTGGAGATGTGGTATTCTGCGGAAGATTCATCAGTATGGAATCCGTGGATCCCTGGGCACGTTTTTGAATAACTTCATGACAAATCGGGAGTTTTATGTGCGCGTCGGCAATCAGTTTTGAAGTTGGTCGCAACAAGTCGAGGGAGTTCCTCAAGGCAGCGTCTTGAGTACGTCCCTATTTTCGCTTATAATAAACGACATCGGCGGCTCACTACCTTCATCAATTGGACGATCACTTTTCGCTGACGATTTTACTATCTGGACGTGCAGCTCGTCAACTCCTCTCCTGGAGCCACAGCTGCAACTCGCAATTTCTCAGCTCGAAAAGTGGGGACGCATGAACGGTTTCAGATTTTCTACTGCTAAGACAGCAGCGGTTCATTTCTGCCGTCGTCGTCGCCATTGTCCTGACATGAAGTTAAGACTTTACGGGCAAGACGTTCCCTGTGTACCAACGGCTCGCTTTCTTGGTGTGCAATTTGACAATCGCCTTTCATATAGAGAACACATAAAGACACTCCGAGATAAGTGTTTTAAAACAATGAACATAATGAAGTGTGTTTCGCGAACGTCGTATAGCGCTGATAGAATTACTCTACACCTGCTCTATCGCAGTTTGATACGATCCAAGCTCGACTATGCTTGTATTATATATGACGGTGCGTGTGCGACCACAAAACGAATTCTAGACCCAGTACATCACGCTGCGTTGCGAATCATTACCGGAGCATTTCGCACCTCTCCCACGGTCAGCATGCTGGCAGATGCCCATGAACCAACATTGAGAATGAGACGAGAAATGCTGGGGCTTCGCTACGCATGCAAAATTCGTCAGTTTCCGACGCACCCATCCTATGAGGCTGTTTTTTATCGTGACATGCATGCAATCCTTCGTGGCCACGTGAGGAGGGGAACAGCTTTCTGCGTGAGAATGAGGACACTCCTGAGGCAGGTGAAAATTCGACTGCAAGGAATTAGGGAAAGGCGAACGAATAACAACTCCCCCGTGGGAGCTGATCGCTCCCTCCATCGACGTCGTCCTCACTGCCGAAAGAAAGGGGATACTACCAGAGAAGAGCTACTATCATGTTCATTAGAGCACATTTCATCAGCATACCGTGGCTTCATCATCACATACACAGATGGCTCCAAGATCGACACCGGCGTGGGTAGCGCTTTCGTGAGAGGATCCAACACGAGATCCTTCCCCCTGCCTTCACATGCTACTGTCTTCACAGCCGAGTTGATGGCCATTAGCAAAGCCCTTGCTTACATCGAGGTTGACGACGAGTATTTTCATGTCATTCTGACCGATGCTGTAAGCAGTCTTTTGTCATTGCGCAGTTTTAACCAGCAACATGTCATTGTACGATACATTTTATATGAACTTACTTCGCTACATCGTATGGGAAAACGGGTAACACTTTGTTGTATTCCAGCTCATATCGGAATACGTGGCAACGAGCTGGCTGATCAGGCTGCAAGGCGTGCAGCACCAGCACCATGTAGCCGCATGCTCCCACTTCCTGCTTGTGATCACTACCTAATTATTTCATCATTTCTTCTCAGACGGTGGCAGGACAGATGGAGCCAAGTGGAGTTCAACAAATTGAAGGAAATTAGGCCACACATAGCGCTGTGGCCCTCGTCCTTCAGGCATAGTAGAAGGGACGAGGTTGCCCTATGTGGCCTTAGAATTGGACACACCCTATGTACACACAGATATTTGTTGTGCGGGTATGAAAGCCCCAAATGTATGAGGTGTGACGCAGTACTGACTGTGCATCATGTGTTGCTATCTTGCCCGAATTACACGGAGGAACGCAGGCGCGATTTCGGATATAACTGGAACACTCAGAGGTTGGTGGACTTGCTCGGCGATAATTCCCGATTTGTCGAAAATAGAGCAGTGTTTTGTTTCCTTGCGGAAGTAGGTTTCAAAATCATGTATACACCCGGGTAGCAGAGGAATTAGTGTGATGTAGCTATCGCTCTCCGGACGTGAAGAGCTAAATTAATCTTGTTATGGGTGCAAAATAACCCAATCGGGGTTGACGCACCCTAAAACCTTAATAATCAATCAATCAATCAATCGGCTCCAATTTCCACAAATTGTCATACTCTGATCTTTTAGGTAACAATTCTGAGAGCATCCCGACAGGAAAAATATATGGATATACTTAGGTCAGTTCGACGCAATCTATCCCTTCCAAAAATAGACACATGCCGACAATTATAGAATGACAAAAACAGATATGGGCGCTATATAACCAGTAGCCGTTGATGCGCCCAAAGCCCAAATAATCAATCAGTCAATCAGAAAGATATAATTTACATCAAACACACAAAAAGTATCGTTTCGCGAAGCAAGAGAGCATTATTAACAGACGCATCCAAGAATATCAAGAATATCAAGCGGCTGGTCGCCTCGGGTCGGGGGCCTGGGACTCTTCCCGGTGCCCGCAGGCCCGGCCGGCCGGGGTCAAGGGGGGGCGGTGCTGGATCCCGGTCGGGGTGGTGAGTCTCTCTCTCCCGGCCGGGCGAAGGCGCCGCCTGCCCCGTATAGCTCCTCGGACGCCTGGCGACCTCCCGTTCGCGGGACACAGGCGTCCCCCGGTAGGTCCCCTAAGGGGTGGGGCGCCCGAGGAGCTGAAACCAATTACACTTCATGGCAATCACAAACACAAAAAACAGCTCACCTGTTCCCTCTAGTAGGGGGACAGACCAGCCAAAATACCAGTCTTCCCGCGCCACGCATTCTCATTATTAAGTCTGTAGAAGAAGGTAAAAGTTTATCATCACTTACACCATTTCAAAGAAAAGAAGCGTGCGACAGGATGGGGTGGTACTGAGGTGCCAAAAACTTAGAGACGGAGGCCTGGAGGTGGAATTTAAGACTACAGATGGCTCGAAGAGGGCGATGGAAACAACTGAATTAAGGTACACTGTACGGAACGAAAGTAGTAGGCGAACAGTCACCGTAAATATCCAAGTTCTTCCACACAGTACGAAAAATTACTCTAAGGGCGTCATCAACTGTTATGACTTCAGAGATGTGTCGGACGCTGACGTGGTGGATGGCTTGGCAGAGTGGGGAGTGGTGCAGGCGCGAAGGATAACGATTAGGAAAGGGCAAAAAACTCGACGAACTGATAACTTCATACTAACATTTCGCACGACTGATCTCCCAGAATTCATCACCGTTGGATACGTCCGTGTAAAGGTCCGTGTGTTTGTACCTAACCCGATGAGACGCTTCCGGTGTTCCCGTTTCGGACACACTTCGCAATACTGTAGAAATCGGGAAACATGTGGAAGACGTGGTTCAACGGAACATGCCAGAGACAAATGCCAAGCGGAGAGCCCAATGTGCTCTAATTGTGGCCCCAATCAAATACCTCATGCTGCTGATGACCGTTCCTGCCCTATTTTTCTGAAAGAGAAAGAAATAGTTGCAATTGAATTTTCTAGAAAGATCACATTTAGGGAGGCGGGTGAGTTCTATGAGGCAGCCCACCCACGGGTGTCGTATGCGACCAATGCACAACAAAACCCTGCAACCACACAATATACTCGTAAGAAATCTCCCGTAAGTTATGAACACATGCAACCCAATATGGCATCTGAGCTCATAGCTCAGCTGATGACCCTGCTGCGATCTTTCGGGGTCCCCCTGTCGTCGCCTGGAAGGCAAGAGCAGCCATCCCAACTTGGCAGTGAGGCGACTGAGGCCCCACCCTCCACGAGTGGATGCCCCGCCCGCCCATCTGAAGCCCATCCCAGATCAACCCTCGAGGGTGGAGAGTGGACTGGTCCAACGATCCAGGCCTCCTCGGTCCTTTCAGTCCAACCCTTGGTCCTCCCATCTACCTCATCACCTATCGGGAAATCCTAATCTCCCACGTCCCGTCCGCCCCCCAACGTCCCATCGCCCCCCACATCCCCCAGCACCATCCCGAAATCTCTCCTCTCCACTTCTTCCCTACCTGAACCTTCTCCCCTTCCCGTGAGCCAGGCCTCGCCCCCACCCTCGACTTCCACGTTGGCACCTACATCTCCGTCCCGACGATCAACCAAAATTCAAGACATCAACCTCCACTACCAAGAGGCCGAGAGACGCGCCCGCGAGGCAAAGTGGGCGCGCCTTGTCCAGATGGAAAGGGCCCGCGAGAGGAATCGCCAAGAAGCCGAGAAGGCTCCTCGGAGGCCGGCCACCCTCGCCACGACGTCACGACGGCGAGTGGAGGTACCGGCTCCGTCCCCCAATGGGATAGGCCCTCCTCCGCCCCCGCCCCGTCTGGGGCCCCGAAAACGAGGCCTACCACAATCAGGCTCTCCACCAGGGCGTGAGTCGCCAAGTTCCCGCCCAATGACCCAGTCCCTAGGACCAGATCGGCTGGAACACCCGGCTTGCCAGAAGTCCCCTCTCTTGGGCGGAGGACGGAGACAGGGCTTTAACTTCTTCCTTTTTTCTCGTTTTTTTTCTAAAAATCTTAACCACTTCTAGTTCTCGCACCATAGTTAACTCTGGTCCACCATTTTCATTCAGACGGCCTAGTTTTACAATAGAACTGTAGGGGTGTGAGAACCAGTTTGGAGGAACTTCAAGTCATCATCTGTGAGCACACCCCTGTAGCCGTATGTCTGCAGGAGACTAAGCTTTTAGACAGAAACCCGTTTTATTTAAGAGACTATCAGGTCTTTCGTAAGGACAATCCAACAGACACAGTGGCACATGGGGTGTTCTGGTGGCTGTCCATCACAGTTTTCCTGCGCTTCCGCTTACTCTGCGGACGAACCTGCAAGCGGTGGCAGCAAGGGTGTCCTTCGGACACAGACATATCACCATTTGTTCAATTTATCTCCCACCTGGTGGACCGTTACCCTCATCAGAACTTGGACGCCTGCTCACCGAACTTCCTCCCATTTTACATCTGGGTGACTTCAATGCACACCACACAACTTGGGGGTGCGCTATCAGTAACACCCGTGGGCGACAACTCGACACATTCCTCCTCGAGGAGTCGCTATGCATACTTAATACAGGTACGCATACTCACATATCATTACCATCAGGAAGTACATCCGCCCTGGATATTAGCGTGGCCAACCCGCAGTTAGTAGAATCTTTAGACTGGTCTGTTGACACAGATCCTAGAGGTAGCGATCATTTTCCGGTTTGGCTTCAGTTTAGCAATGTAGCCATCCTTGGCACAAGACCGCAACGCTGGAACTGCAAGAAGGCTGACTGGCCTGATTTTGTCGAAAACTTAGAAGACATTTTTATTAAACACGGGAATGGTAGTCCAATATCAATGGAGGATTTCACCTTTATAGTCTTGGATTGTGCAGCAAGGTGTATCCCACGTACTTCTGGCAAGCTTCGACGCGCGCCCGTGCCGTGGTGGACAGAACAATGTCGGGAGGCCATTCGTGCTCGCCGACGTACTTTCCGAAACTTTGACCGCAACAATACGTCGGCAAACCTGATAGCTTTCCAACAAACCAGTGCAGCCGCACGGCGTACCATCCGGGAAGCCAAGAGAGCGTCATGGCGACAATATGTTGGTAAGCTGAACCGGCTCACTCCTACGACACAGGTATGGTCCCAGATAAAACGAATATCCGGACGCTCTAGATCGACGCCACTGTCAGTGTTGCACGTCGCAGGTGACACTATTACACAACCCCTGGACGTGGCGAACATAATTGCTCGCACCCTCGCTGACCGAAGCCTAAGTTGCGATTTAAATTCCACTCTTAGTGAACACGGGACTCGCTCCGAAGCATCGAAAATCGACTTTACCACCATTGAAACACGTAGCTATAATGAGCCATTCTCGATGGATGAGCTAACATCACAAATTGCTGTACTGCGCCCCGTGGCCGAGGGACCGGACAGCATACATAATGAAATGCTCAGACACCTCCCCACATCTGGACTTGGAGCACTGGAGAAGATGGTTAGTGTGCGCCTCACGTGGTTCCTGGAACAGCAGAACCTTTTTAGCTACGCCCAGTCTGGTTTTAGGAAGAACCGGTCCACACTTGACTACCTACTGACGCTAGATACCGCGATTCGCACCAGTTTTAAGGAAAAACGACATTTAGGGGCATTCTTTGACATTGAGGGCGCCTACGACACGACAAGGAAACAAGCCATTCTTTTGAAACTTTGGGAGTGTGGTGTGCGTGGTTTTATGGGACGTTTCCTTCAGAACTTTCTCACAGACCGAACATTTCGTGTTCGTGTTGGAAACTCAATGTCAAATCGGTTGACACAGGTCAACGGTGTCCCGCAGGGAAGCGTTCTATGTGTAGCTTTATTTGCATTGATGATTAACGACATAGGAGATGGTCTGCCTTGTGGCGTTGCGAAGTCGTTATTCGTTGATGATGTGGCAATTTGGTGTTCGGCATCACGTTCACGTTCGATGGAAAGGCGGCTGCAGCTCGCTACATCTCAGCTAGAAAAGTGGGGCATTTTAATGGTTTCCGTTTTTGTACACATAAAACTGTTGGAATGCATTTTTGTCGCCGCCGTAGTTGCCAGGACAAAATAAAGCTCTATGGGGAGGGTATTCCATTTCAGCCGGCAGCTAGGTTTTTGGGCATGATGTTTGATCGCCGCCTTACATACAAGGACCATCTGAAAGCGCTGCGGAAAAAATGCTCCAAGTCTCTCAACACCATGAAGTGTGTTGCCCGCACTGCCTACGGGGCAGATAAGGCAACGACCGGTCGCTGATCCGGTCGAAACTTGACTATGATTGTTTTATCTGTGGCTGCGCCAGTGCCTCGAACAAACGCATACTTGACACTGTTCACCATGCCGCCCTGCGTATAGCCACGGGAGCATTTCGTACCTCTCCGACAGCAAGCCTTCTAGCAGATGCTGATGAGGCACCGATTGCCCTGAGACGAGACAAGCTGGGACTCCAGTATGCCTGCAGGATTAGACAGTTTCCCCTTGGATCCGGCATACAAGGCCCTGCTTGGGCACCGCACCCTTGCGCTGTTCAGTGCTGCACGTCGCAATGTTCTACCCCCATTCTGTGTGCGGTTGCGTGAGCTAGTGGCAGGGAGCGGCATCCAGCTGCGCAGCATTCGGAAGATGACAAGAGACGGAAGGAACGCTGCCCGTTCCTTCTTGGGAACTGGTGCAGCCGTCAGTAGACATAGTACTGTCTGAGGCTCATAAAGACGAACTTATCCCGGAATTGTTTCGACAGAAAGCCATAGAACATATTGACACCTACCACACATTTACTGCCACTTACACAGACGGGTGTGGCTAAAACTGTGGACGGTGTAGGTTGTGCGTTTGTAAGTGGAGTCACCACCAGATCGTTTACTCTGCCTCTCCATGCAACGGTTTACACCGCCGAACTCATGGCAATTACGAAGGCATTGTGCTTCATCGAAGTAGGGAACGATATTGACCACGTCATACTCTCTGACTCTCTAAGTAGCCTTAGTGCGATAAAGACGTTTTATCCCCGTGACCCCATAGTTCAGGATGTTGTAGTGCGACTAACTAAGCTTAAACGAGCGGGAAAAAATGTAACACTGCTGTATTCCCAGCCACGTCGGAATAGCGGGAAACGAGTTGGCCGACCAATCAGCGAAACGTGCTGCGCGAAGCCATTACACCCGTTCGCTTCCTATCCTCGCAGCACACTTCGGCCAGACAACTAATACGTTCTTCCAGGAAAAACATCAATATCTTTGGAACTTATCTGGCCGAAACAAACTGAGAACCATTAAACCAAATCTAGGGCGGTGGGAGTCATCGTCAAGAATTTGACGGAGGGAGGAGGTAGTGCTCGCCAGGATACGGATAGGACACACCTATGCCACCCACGGCTACCTGCTGCAGAATCAGAACAGACCGATGTGCGCTCGTTGTGATGTCCCATTAACGGTCCGACACATCCTTCTGGTGTGCCCTCGTTTCGCAGCCGAACGAAGACAACACTTTGGAAGAGAGGTATCCGCACTGACGCATGCCAAAGTTTAAAATAGCATATATTCTTCACAGCATGCACAGCCCGACAGAGCATCTGAGTTGGTTGCACAATTAACAGCACTTCTTCGCTCATTTGGAGTGTTCCTGCATCTTCTTGGTGATGGGTCACGTGTGATTCAGAATGGACAACTATTCAAGTTTCTGTCGCAAATACGATTTGCTGTCATATATCCAGGGAGGTAAATATATCGGTCTCGTTTGGGCATAGTGAGTGCTCCTTAAACGTGAAAGTAATCCTGGACGGAACATAAAACCTAGGTAGACAGGAACACAGTTATGGGCGCTATATGATCAACATGGTCGATGCGTCCTAAAGCCCAAATAACTAACTAATTACGCATCCAAAGTTTAAAATAGCATATATTCTTCACAGCATGCACAGCCCGACAGAGCATCTGAGTTGGTTGCACAATTAACAGCACTTCTTCGCTCATTTGGAGTGTCTCCTGCATAGCAAGTGAGCCAAGGTCAGCGAAGCCAATTACACACTGATGCGACAGAGGTCCCACCGTCCACAGGTACCGCCATTGGACCATCAGACACCCCTTCCCGACCAACGTCCGAGGATGGGGCGTGGACGCTGGTCCATCCTTCAAAGAGGCCTCCTCGGTCCTCTCCGCCCGGTTCCAGCCCCTCTCCATCTCCCTCGAAATCTCCACCTCCCATTTCCCATCCGCCCTCCAATCTACCCTCTCTTCCCGCACGCACCACTACCGCATCCAAACCCAGCCTCTCCACATCCTCCCTACCTGACCCTTCTCCCCTTCCCGTGATTCAGGCCTCTCCCCCACCCTCGTGTTCCACGTCCGCACCTGCATCGCTGCCCCGACACAACCAACGACCAGTAAAAATTCCAGATATTAATCTGCACTACCAGGAGGCTGAGAGACGCGCCCTCGAGGTGACACGAGCGCGGCTCGCTGAAATAGAAAGGGCCCGCGAGAAGAGCCGCCAGGGAGCCGAGGCGCCTGCACCACGAAGGCAGGCAACCCCATCGCCACGACGGCGAAAGGCTCCATCCATAAATCAAATGGGTCCTCCACCCCTCCCCGGCTGGGGCCTCAGAAGCGAGGTCTCCCACCATCAAGCTCTCCACCGGGGGAGGGGTCACCACGTTCCCGCCCGGGGACTCAGTCCTTTGGGCCGAGTCAGCCCGAAGCTCGCGGGTTATCTCTGGATTTGAAGGCGGGAACAGGGGAAACCTAACCCGCTCTCGTTTCCCCGGTTTTTAGTTCGCAACCTTCATCTTTATATACCTGACGTATGAGTTGTATTCTCCAATGGAATTGTGGAGGGTTGAGAACCAGCCTCAACGACCTCCGAACAATTTTACATTTACGAGTACCATCAGTAGTTTGTCTCCAATAGACGAAGCTTTCTCTTGATGCACATTTTCACCTGAACAACTACTGTGTTACGTGGGGATTTTACTCCTCACACTGTGGCACATGGCGGAGTACTTATTGCTGTGCACAACTCGGTTCCCTTTCAGCAAATATCTATATCTTCAAATGTTCGGTGTGTCGCTGCTCGCAGGAAAATAAATTGCCACGCCGTTACCATATGTAGTATATATCTTCCGCCGGGCGAGAGGTTACCACTTTCTGAGCTGTCACAGATGGTGGGGCAGCTCACTCCACCGGTAATGTGCGGCGATTTTAACGCCCACCACCAGCGTTGGAAAAGTGGCCCTTTTTGGAACTTTGCGATCCAAGAATTATACACTCCGGAAAAAATACACTCCTTGCATTGCTGGATGAAGACATACTTAACTAGCAAGACAGCTAGATGTCATTATACAATAGTGATAACTTGGGTGGAGAGGAAAATTCAGTCATACTGGGTCCCCTACCACATGAAGTTTCCAGTATAATTGAGGATAATACACATTTGTTATTTCGAGTCATCTGTAGGCACATTCCAAGAGGAGGCAGGAGTAAAGCTGAAAATGAGATGCCAGCCAGATTGGAAGAATATCAGTTTGCTAGCATGCACAAGTACAACATATGTCAATGGATGGCAAAATATGGATCACTGCAGTCTGAATATGATCTTAATGCCACTGAACATTCCATATTTCACAACATTCCATCTTCCATATCATTCCATAACATTCCATTTGTGCATGTGCGATTTATGGTGAGGTGCAGGTGAATTAATAAACAGCCACCAGTGCATTCATGTGTATGTTCTCCATTTGTGGACAAACCTCAGAACAGAGTCCAGATGTGCTCAGAAGAATGTATGGATGAACACCAAGAGCTATAGTGGCATCCACACAACTGGTAAGCCACAAAGTGTAGCACTTCCCCCAAATTTCCAAAATACTGGTGGATATGAGCCATGTTTTGCTACAGCATAGGAATTGTCATGGGCACTATTACTTTTCCCACATGTTTTACACACAGTTTGCCTCCATGAAGCATACAAAGGTATTAGGTTTGGCTAAATTATGCTAGATTATTTTTTGTTGTAAATTATCCATTCATCAAATTCCTTTCGGAATCATTCAGGAATATAAAAGTTTTTGAATTTTAAAAAACACTCGGGCTAGCATAGGCTGTTTAGTTAGCATAGGCCATTTACTTTTCATTTCTTAATTAATTTTAATACTTTTAATTAATTGCTTATAAAAAATTTTATTAAAAAAGATTTTCTTGCATCCAGTTAGGCTGCAGCTTTTTCTTCATTTATAACATCACATTTCATGGTATATTTCCCAACCAAACTTGAGCCACTTTTTTGGTGTCATTTTGCTACCCAACTGCACTTGCCAAAAAATGTGCAGTCACATCATGTAAGTACCTACATTATGAACATATTCATAATCATTGCACGAAAAATAAATTTCAAGAAATCAAATCACCTTAAA
Organism: Imbricaverruca yamaguchii; assembly: GCA_034440575.1. NCBI lineage: Eukaryota > Metazoa > Arthropoda > Thecostraca > Neoverrucidae > Imbricaverruca > Imbricaverruca yamaguchii. Next base: position 129,244 of record JAOTOL010000942.1, read on the forward strand.
CTGCAAATTTGTCCATTCAGAAAGTCAGACCAGAAATGTTAAGAGTATAATGGTATTCAATGGAGAATATGGACAGGATGCACCTAATAATTCCTGAACATTTCATGAAAGCACAAATAATGCTTGAATGCATGCATATCTATAATATCTGCAGTCAATGTGCACCGAAGAGGCCCAGCCCCCATTTTGAAGAAAACATTCATGCTTCAAAATTAAAGTGAATGTGAAAACAAAATTTTGAAGTGAAAACAAAATTTTCCAGACAAAAGCAAAGCAATCAGTTTTGTTCATTTCTACGCTTGTCGGCAAAACATCGCAGCAATTAATATTATCATGTCCTGCTCCTTGTATTATCTGAAGATTTCCCGTACACAACACAAGCTTACAGCTTTGGTTTATCAAATCAATAACTCGAATTACCGCGAAGATATTTGATATAGGTAAGTAGGTAGGTACCTACATAGTCAGATAATACAACCTCTAATACCTCGAGCCAAACACGCAGTCAATTCCTTCCAGATGGCAGCGAAAAACTTTAAAGAAAATCCTTCGTTGAATAAAAAAACCACTACGCTCCGCTAACCAAATATAGGAATTCACCTTCACCAGCCCGACCGCGTTCTTGGATTCAATGAGTTCACCGCTCTCCATCTCCCACTCCGGCCGGAGCTATTTGAACCATTGCCACGAAAGCCATGGATAATGCATTTCTTCTTGGTTCCTTGGAGAATGATATGTTCTGCATCAATTGGGATGGATAAAACTGTTCATATTTATATTATTAAGCAGTCAGGAGCGATGTACATAAAGATATCGGAAGGATTTTCCACATGAAAATTGCCTGAATGGTACCAAAACGTTCCTAAAACCTGCTAACACTTTGCTCCAAAATGAAGACCCATAGAACCAGAAATTTCACCTTCTTTCGATTTCATGACTTATATTGTTTCTGAATTTCATCAACAAGCGGGAATAGTTGCATTCATGCCACTCCGACCGCGAGGTTTCCCCACTCCGGACAAATTCAGATTTACGTGTGTTGACCTAATTCTCTACACTCTTATAAGCCTCATTCTGATCCAATGATTAATTTCTTCCCACAGTCCTGATTATTATTAATTGAAAAAAGTTGCCTGTAATTCTCTTGGCAATTTTCTCTAACTGATTTTTATTTTTGGTATTTCATAGCAATCATGGCGCGAAATGAGACGCTAATTTCCGCTCGTCCGTGACGATGGTCTGTTTTACAGCAGCAATTTGCCCGCCCGTCTAGTCGCTTTTCATCCTTCCAAATCATTCCTTGCTTCTACTAAACATTCCAGACATGAACTAAAAAGTTCATTGAAATACATTTAATATTAATAAGGATTGACTTCAATATTTTTTTCAGCTTTCTCATTTGAAAAAAGAAAATTTCATCGTGGAGAGAATAAAAGATTTTAGACGGATTGTTTTAGTATAACTTTCCTTCAACCATTATATATTCCGAAACCCATATCCCGAAGTAATATTTTAGACCCTCCCATTTTAGACCCAGCGGTGCACGAACGTCCTGCTCTCGAGGTATGTTGTGAATTTGTATTAGTTATGCGGTGTTGGTACCTATGCTAGGAGTGGCAGGAATTGATATATAAACTTGGTTGACATCGATTAAGTATACTTTTGTGTTCATTTTCTCTACCATTGCTCAGGAAGTTGCCTTATAAGTCATTCACGTAACGTGGTGGATGACTTCAGACGACGATGTGTGGTGGACCCCATCTGGTTGTCTGTGAGACACTAGGATAAGAACCTAACAAATTACTTAAGGACGTTTTATTCTTGAGGAAGAAGAATTATCGGGTTATTTTACGACGCATTCAACCGCAAGGTCGCATAGCGCCGCCACCCTATATCCACCGATTGGTCGTGGGTGGACTGCAATGCCGCCGGCCGTGAGATTCGAGTCCCACGCTCCACCATCTAGGCTACCGAGGCCCCTGGGTTTTTGTTCTTCATTCCAGGAGACATCACTGCATTTTTCAAAATTTATACACTTCGTTATATATAAAATGTATATACTCCGTTACTTGGTGCTTCAACATACACCCCATAATTTGGCAAACTGGGAAATCATACACCCCATAACATAGTGCCTCTCAAGATTATACACTCCATACTTTGGCAAGCCAAAAATTATACACTCGAATCCAAGACTGAGAAGTGAAAATCCAACACTGCCCACCACCCTCTTTGGGGTTCAGCCACCACGACGAGTCGTGGACGTGCAGCCGAATGTTTTGTAAGATATTTTCCACTCTGTGTACTTAACACAGGAAAGCCAACTCATTTTACATTGCCAACGGGGCAGACTTCCGTGCTGGATCTTACCCCCTGCAGTCCAGAACTTATGGGCGCTAAATGATCAGTTTTGGTCGAAGCGCCCTTAAACTCAAATAACTAACTAACAGTCCAGAACTTGCACCCTTTTTAGAGTGGTCCGTGGACGATGATCCACACAACAGTGACCATTTCCCTGTTTGGTCTTGTTTCATTAACAGAGTTGTTGTAAGCCGACGATTGTCGACATTGATATTTAACCGAGCCGATTGGGATGCGTTTCAAGAAAATCTTGAGAGTAGACTCGGAGACTATCCCAATGAATCCGGTGTTTCCGTGGAGGGATTCACTACGGCAAACGTGGAGAGCGCTCAGCGACACATTCCTCGTTCTTCAGGAACTTCAGCTAGGGTACTCGTTCCGTGGTGGTCGGAAAAGTGCCGAGAGGTGTTGCGTGCCAGGAATAAAGCCTTTCGTACCTTTAATAGAAATAGTTGTATGGCAAATATAATAGCTTTCCGCAAAGCACAGGCATCCGCTAGGCGTACTATCGCCGAAGCGAAACGAGATTCATGGAAAGCTTACGTGAACAGATTTAATCGATCCACATCACTGTCGTCTGTATGGTCCCGCATTAAACGTTTTTCTGGAAAGTATACTCCACTCCCACTTCCTACCCTACACATGGCCGGTCGAGATATCATAGACCCAGAAGAAGTAGCGGACGAGATGGGACGAGCTTTGTCAGCACGCTCGGAAAACACATATAACGAGCAATTTCTTAGACACAAGGATAGGTGCGAGGCACGTCCTCTCGATTTTTCCACCACAGATGTCCTCCAGTACAACGTACCATTCTCCATTTCCAAATTAACCACAGCAATCAGCACGCTGAAGAGCGTGGCAGATGGTCCCGACACTATGCATAATGATATTATAAAACGTTTACCAGCTGCTGCTTTAGAAGCACTTTTGGAAGCCCTCAATGCAATGTGGGGATCGGGCACATTTCCGCCTTCATGCCGGGAGGCAATTGTAGTGCCCATACGTAAACCAAATAAATCTGGTACTGATCCACTGCATTACCGTCGAATCCCATTGACTTGTTCCCTGTGTAAACTGTTCGAAAAAATGGTGAATGTCCGATTCATGTGGTTTTTAGAACATAACAATCTACTTACTGTGATACATGGTGGGTTCCGAAAACACCGTAGCACAATTGACCACATTTTACAACGACTTCGTTGTGCGCTCTGGTCCTATGAAACGCCACCACACAGCAGTAATATTTTGTTTTGACATTGACGGCGCATATGACACGGCGTGCCGTCACGGTATTCTGATGAAGCTATACAATATGGGAATCAGAGGTCCCATGGGTGTCTTCTTGTCAAATTTTCTATCTTCCAGAACGTTTCGCGTTAGAATTGAAAACTCCCTATCCGGCACATTTTCACAAGTTAACGGAGTTCCGCAGGGGAGCGTACTGAGCGTTGCATTGTTTGCTATTTCAATTAATGACCTTGGTACATCGCTTCCGTCGGGAGAGCGCTTTTCGTGGACGATTTCGCCATATGGTCCTCTCCACGCTGTGTGCATACGGTTGAGAGACAACTCCAGATGGCTGTTCGGAAGGTGCAGATTGGTGCAACAAGACCGGTTTCGTAATGTCTACGTCGAAAACCACCGCTACCCACTTCTGTCGCAAACGTTCTTGTACTGACCCCGTGATTATGCTCAATGGACGCCATGTACCATTCAAACCAGCTGCCAAGTTTCTGGGTACGTGGATGGATCGCCGACTGACATACACCACCCATATCAACGATCTTGCACAGAAATGTGTAAAGCGACTACAGGTAATGAGTACAGTTTCTAGATGCTCGCATGGAGCAGATAGATCTATTCTGCTTCTGATGTACCGTTCGCTCGTGCGTTCTAAAATTGACTATGGATGTTTTATTTATGACGGAGCGTGTGCCACAACCAAGCGTCGCCTTGATGTGATCCACAATGCAGCTCTTCGCATCGCTACTGGAGCCTTTCGCACCTCACCGGCTGCTAGTGTAGTGGTAGAAGTAGATGAGCCACCTCTCGCACTACGCCGTAAGTTATTGGGCGCGAGATACGAATGCAATGTTGCTCAAAACCGAAACCATCCAGCCTATCGGTGGATATTCTCAGGGACATCAAGTGCACGTCACAGGGCTCAGCGTGGATTACCGTTTTCAACTCGCATGTCCTCGATTCTTCGAGAATGTAATATCCGGCCGCGTTCCATAGCACGTTTAATCACGCCTAGCACTCCCCCTTGTCATGCTGTCCGAGTGAAAACTGACATGACTCTAACCTGCTCAAAGAAAGGGCAGGTAAACCCGGAGGAACTCCGCACGTTAGCAGTGGAGAAAATACACGAATATCACGACTTTTCGCGCATTTACACAGACGGCTCAAAGTTTCTAGATGCTCGCATGGAGCAGATATATCTATTCTGCTTCTGATGTACTACCGTTTTCAACTCGATCTCTGGTGTCGGGTGTGCTTACGTAAGTCGACAAGGTGTTCGATCTTTTTGTTTACCGACGTACACCTCCATTTTTACTGCCGAACTGTATGCCATTCTGCAAGCCCTCTATTTTATACAGAAAGACCGGTCCACAAAGCATGTTGTTTTCACAGACTCTCTGAGCAGTCCCTAGGCACTGGACATCTTTAACCAGGATAACAGACTTGTTCGGAGGATTATGAAAGTAGTAAAATTATTGCATGACATAGTAAAGAAATATCGTGTTCTGCTGGATTCCTAGCCATGTTGGACTCCTGGGAAACGAAGCTGCTGACATAACCGCCTAAACATGTCATTAGCAATGGCCGTGTGGTCAATCTACGGCTCCCTCCAAGAGATATATATATATTGTACTATATTGTCAAGTATGCGGTCAGAATGGCAACGATTCTGGAATTACAAGTGTAGTAAGCTCAGGGTTTTAAAACCGACACTAGGAAAGTGGATATCCTCTCACCGAACCAAACGCCGGGAAGAAGTAAGACTGACGATTGAGAATAGGTCATACCTTCGCAACACACAATTAAATGCTTACTGGTGATGACCGTGCCCTATTTCCGCGCTGTTCTAGCCCGCTTACCGTGTACCATGTTTTAGTTGGCTGTACACTGCTCGATCCTCTACGACGCCAGATTCTAGGACGATTGAACACCGACTCTTCTTTTCGTATCCTAATAGGGAACGACTTCGAGGTCGTGGCGTCTGGGAATATTTTTATGTTCATTCGACAAGCTCGCCTTGACGTAATATACCACCACCGGTGAAGATGGATAGGAAGCTACGATAGCAATACCGTAAATTGATTACAATTCATGTATGGGCGCAAAATGACCCTAGATGTCGACGCGCCCCTAAACTCCAATCCACCACCTCACCACTCTGAGAAGCAGACTGGGGGGGGGGGATTTGAAGCCAAAATTGAGGAAAGGGTTGCTTCCGAACATGACATTCCACCTTTACAGCGGTAGTCCTCGAGGCAGCTACTAAGCGTGTCTCAATTACCTCTGGGACTCCCCGTCGTGCCCCAGTTCCGTGGTGGACCCCAGAGTGCCGGGACGCGATCCGTGCCTGGAAGCGAGCCTTCAGAGTTTTTGACCGCGAAAGCTCAACTGCCAACATGGTCGCCTTCATGAAAGCCAGAGCTTATGCTCGTAGAACCGTGAAGGAGGCGAAACTAAAATCCTGGCGGAAGTACGTCGGAGGCCTCAGCTCATCCACACCCTCAACGGAGGTGTGATCACACATAGAGCGCATATCCGGAAAATTCTGCTCCGCTCTGCTTCCTGTTCTACAAGTTGCTGGACGTCGCATTATGCATCCAGACGAAGTAGCGAGGGAACTTGGCCGCGCGTTATACAAACGCAGCAGGTCCGGAAATGATCACCCAGATTTCCAGCGCCATCGCTCCCAGAGCGAGAAAGTAAGGCTGGACTTCTCCACATCAAAACGGCTGGTCTATAATGATCCGTTCACGAATGCAGAGCAATACTTTCGTTGCGGGATGTGTCTGAGGGTCCCGATAAATTTACCACCATGCGCTCAAGTCGCTTTGTTATCGGTGTTCAATTTACTGTGGGGAAGAGGTAATTTTCTGGAAGCCTGGAGAGAGGCAACTATAATTCCTCTTCCCAAACCAGGGAAGGATGGGCATGATCCACTCCACTATCGCCCGATTTCACTGACATCCTCACTATGTAAACTAATGGAGAAAATGGCTAATGTTCGCCTGTCATGGTACTTGAAGACAGAAAGGTTTTAGCAAATACGCAGTGTGCTTTTAGGAAGAATCGCGGCACGATAGACCATCTTATTACCCTTGACATCGACATACGTGCTGATTTTATAAAGAAGCGAAATGTTGGAGCTGTCTTTTTTACATTGAGGGCGCATTCGATGCGGCATGGCGTCTTGGCATACTTATAAAAATACATGAATGCGGCCCCCGTGGCCCGCTTGCTCTCTTTCTTCAAAACTACTTAAAAGATCGTCGGTTCCGAGTCCGCATCGGCAACCATTTTTCAGAATGGTTCCGGCAGGTGAATGGGGTGCCGCAGGGCGGCGTGCTTAGCGTCCCTCTGTTTGCCCTCCTTATCAATGACATCGGCAGTGCGTTGCCGCCGTCTATCTGTAGTTCACTTTTTGCCGACGACTTCGCTATTTGGACGTCGAGCAACTCAGCACCGGCCATACAAAGGCAGCTACAACTTGCTGTCTCCCGCCTGGAGCGATGAGCAAACGTGAGTGGTTTCCGATTTTCAACAGGCAAGACTGTGGCCACTCATTTCTGTCGGCGTCAAGGCTGTCGAAACATGGAAGTCAGGCTGTATCGGTCGCAAATTCCTACGAGACCGGTGGTTAGATTTCTTGGTGTCGTCATCGACTCTCACTTAACATATCGGGACCACATTAAAATGCTTCGTGACAAGTGTTTTAACACTGAATGTTCTTAAGGTGGTTTCACGTACCTCATACGGTGCCGATAGACTCACATTGCTGCTTTTATGCCGATCTTTAATCCGGTCTCAGCTCGACTATGCGTGTTTTGTGTATGACGGCGCATGTGCAACAGCCAAGCGAACGCTAGACACCATTCACGACACTTCGCTATGTATTGTTACCGGTGCATTTCGTTCGTCACCGGCAATGAGTCTTTTAGCAGAAGCCAACGAGCCTAGTCTTGCTATGCGTCGCGAATTACTTGGGATTGCTCTATGCATGCAAGCTGCGCCAGTTTCCCGAACACCCCTCATATCGGTCCGTGTTTTCCCGACGTATCCTTGCTCTGTTCAGAGGGATGCGGCGGGGGACATCTGTTCCTTTCTGTGTGAGGATCCGCGCCCTCTTCGAGAACAGTGGCATATGCTTGAGTGGAGTGGTTCGTGTGGATTCTTTAAAAACTCCTCCCCGGAGACTGGCCTCTCCAGATATTGATCCATCGCTGGCATGTATGAGAAAAGGTGATGTCGTTCCTGTATAATTGAAATTCAGAGCACTGGAATTGATTATGCCATACGGGGACCACACGTCGACATATACCGATGGTTCCAAAACGGGCACCGGTGTTGGCAGTGCCTTTGTGACAGACAATACAACTCGAACGTTTTCGCTTCCAGCAAATGCATCAGTTTACACTTCAGAGTTGGTTGCAATCAACAAAGCTCTGTGTTTTATTGAGATTGGGCATGCCACACTACCTGTGATATACAGCGACTCGCTCAGCAGCCTATTGGCGCCAAAAGGGTTTTACCCACAAAACCCAGTAGTACAAGACGTTTTTATCTAGGATCACGTTGCTCAACACGATAGGTAAGAAAGTAGTATTCTGTTGGCTCCCAAGCCACGTGGGGATCGTCGGAAATGAGGCTGCGGATGCCACAGCGAAGGGCGCCGCTGAATGTCCACCCACTCGACGTCTCCCTCTCCCTGCGAGGGACTTCTTCCCAGACATTAAGAGTTCGGTTATAAAGAAATGGGAAGCCAGCTGGGAGTGCATGACTCATAATAAGTTGAAGAGAGTCAAGCATCGCCTCGGTGAGTGGCTATCATCATCACATAACATCAGACGCAACGAGGTGGTGCTATTGCGCTTACGAATAGACCACACATTCGGCACCCACAGTTACCTTCTAAGCGGTGACGAAAACCGTTATGTCAGAGGTGTCATGCTTTTCTATCAGTACAACACATGTTGGTTGCGTGCCACAGACTTGCACATGCGCGGAGACGCCACTTCGGTCGCACTACACTATCGCTACGGGAAGTATTAGGGATGAATCTCCGTTTATACAATCGGGACAGTTATTCAGTTTCCTCTCAGAGGTTGGGTTTTCAGTGGTGTATACGCCCCATTAATGCGATGACATATATATATATATATATATATATATATATATATATATATATATATATATATATATATATATATATATATATATATATATTGCAAGACCAGGATCGTTGAGATGTACGTAATGGAAATATATTATATGTGTCGCATCTAGTAGCCCTGGTCAGTTTCGCATTTAAAAACTTGATATGATTGACGTTGTTATGGGCGCTGCATGACCTCTGCAGTCGATGCGCCCCTAAACCGCAATAACCAACCAACCAACCAGTCTCGGATGAGCTGTGTTCCAGTCCCCAGATGAGCTGTGTCCCATTCCCAAGATGAGCTGTGTCCCATTCCCAAGATGAGCTGTGTCCCGGTCTCGGATGAGCGGTGTCTCTGTCCCGGGTGAGCTGTGTTTCAATCGCAAGTCGGTTCTGAGTGAGACGTGTTCCAATCCCTGGTGAGCTGTGTCATAGTCCCAGGTCAGCAGTGCCCCAGTCCCAAGTCGGCTGTGTCATAGCTGCGTCAGGGTTACGGTAAGCTGCGTTCCAGTCCCGAATCAGCTGTGTCCCAATTGCTGGTCAGCTGTGTTCCATTCCCGGGTCATCTTTGCCTCAGTTCGGGTGATTAGTGTCCCAGTTTCGGGTTACGTGTGTGCTAGTCCCTGTTCAGCTATGCTTCAGTCCTCGATCAGCTGCGTGATAATCCTGGATGAGCTATGTCCCAGTCCCGGGTCAGCTGTATCACAGTCCCGAGTCAGCGGTGTCATATTCCCGAGTTGCGGTGAACTGCGTCTCGGTTCTAGATGAGTTGCGTGCCAGTCCCGGATCAGCTGTGCCCCAGTCCCGAATCAGCCGTGTCCCAGTCCCGGATCAGCTGTATCCCAGTCCCAGGTGAACTGTGTCCCAGTCCCGAGTCAGCCGTGTGCCGGTCCCGGGTCAGCTGAGTCCAAATCTTGGTTTGCCGTTCCTGGCCAGGACTCCGGTCGGGATGACTGACGCTCACGGATGTTGTCTTACGAAAACGATTGGGATTCCACAAATGTCTGTTTATTACTTGTTTGTTTACTGGGTGGTTCACGACGCACTTTATGCACATTCACGGGTAATGGCGCCACCCACACTGTTTCGCCGGTGGGCCGCGGGATTGGGAAATGTCCCGATCGGTGCGGGTGTCGAACCGGGGACCTTTGGTACCCAGAGCCTAACACCTTAACAACTCGGCCATCCCCCTTCCCCAAATGTCCGAAAGCAAATAACAGAATGCATGTTCATGGGATTTAGCTGTTTACTATTCAGAAATACTGCTATCTTGACCACTACGGGTGAATAGGATTTTCGAAATTGGAATACCAAGCAATGGCAGCTTTCCATTATTTTGATCGAGCTATATTGTTGGCACAGCAAAACACACGCACGTATGGCCACACAAATTGTTAAGCAGAGTTGCTGCTTGTGTGCACAACTTAACGATATGATCCGATGCGCATGTTTAGCCAGAGAGCTCACCAAGTATGTTTTGGATTGGGTGTAATTGCAAACAAAGGCTATAGTAATGCTAGTGAAGATGCCAGTTTAGTAATGCTAGCGGAAAGGAGCATTCAAGGATTAATACTTAAGATGATTCAGATGTGTGTGCCAGGACATCTAAGCAGAAAAATGACTGTTGATCATTTCAGAATATGATTGTCATGTGCACTGGTGCTCCAGTGATAAACTATCCATGGAATGGAGTGGAACATACCACTTTCTGAACACTCGATTGATATCCTCCAAGAAATACCGACATCCTGCTTCTTGATGCGTGCTTATACTGTCAAGACATGGTGATACGAACATTTCGCAACGCAATTTCACGTTCAGGTAGAGGTGATACACGAACATTTTTAAACGCAAGGTACAACCTATGCTGATATGGCATACAATACCAGTTAACTGCATAGGTAGTTTTTTTATCCCTGTCCCGAATATAACTCTTACTAGCTTATGAATATCAAAGTAAATGATACATGTACAGTCACAAGTACGCCATTGAACAAATTTGAGCCAGAAAGACCATTATTCTAACGCTGTGGTATTCTTATGCTTCTTTTCTTCTCCAAAGTCATTCGGATGGCTCAAAATAAAGTTGGTTGGCTTGGGCCATCCTGTAAGTACGCAAAATGACGCCCCTGGTGGTGCTGACCAACCTCAACTTGCAGCTCTCGTCAGCTGACTTCATGTACCGCTCTCTCACTCGACATGGCCTGGCTGAAACCCTGGAAACGGTGGGTCGACCCGCCATGGCCTCACCTGAAACCCTCGAGCAGGGGCGAGACTACTGTAATCCCAGCTGAACACCTGCGTGCCTCCGCACCTGTGTGCGTCGCGTGTCACCTGAACACTGAGTGACGCACGTGAGAGTTGGCGAATGTTGCGGCGGCCAGCGATGGATTGCCGCGCACAGCGGGACCACTCTCTACTGGCCATGTTGCCGCCATAGCCACGCGTCACGACACCATGCGTAAGGACCTCCCCGATAGACGGTCAACGGTTGCAGGACATTTAGCACAAAGCAAATTCAAAGTAGGGCACATTGTGATGCACATGACCATACGTATGCTTGCAAAACCAGCGCCGGCCACAGCATCGCACCGCTCCAGCACAAGCACAAAGCACCGCACGGCATTGCAGCCACAGTATAACCACAGAGCGGCTCAGAAAAACAGTAGAGCACAGCACGACACATGCATCCAAAGCCAGCACAAGGCACAGCAAGGCATAGCACGCCAACTCCGGCACAACCACAGACAAAAATCAACACAGTGCATGGAAATGCACGGCAGTTATAATTCAGGACAAGTCAGCTGTGTAAAACGAAAAACTTTAATTAAATTTCCCCACTAAGCTTAAGTGGCAGAGGTAGCCAAGTCGGTTGGCGGTTGGAGTCTTGATCATGAGATCGTTGGTTTGCATTCGACAACTGTCGGCATTGCCGAGCCCATCCGCGACCAATGGGCACGAGGGGTTGGCGGCCCTATGTGGCCTAGCAGTAGACTGTGTTTTAAAAGAACGCATGCTCTTCTCCACTGCTCTTGAAACTCGAGACTTCTTAGTTTAAAACTTTCTTATTTTTTGCGAAGGTTCTTAGATCATGCCTTCAGATGTTACACTATGCTTATTAATACATTGATGGGAGTAAAGTTTTTTTTCTGATCCACAAGGCGCACGCGAGTACTATGCTAAAGCTGCACCCGTCTGCAATACTATGAGTATGCTGAAGCTCCACTCGTCATCACCTGCAGCAGACAAAAATGTGGGCAGGAAGGAGGATGCCCTGTCCCAGGGTTAATGTAATGCTTTTTTTCGCTAGGTGTAAGATGTCGAAATGAGTATAGCATGATGTCGAAATTGTCCATGGAATTGGTGTAATTTTACATGCTTTTGATGTGTTTGATAGTAAAATTTGAGTCAATGGTGTAGGTACTTATGACTGGACCTTTGTCATTTGTTTTGAGATTCATATTTTGAGAAGAGTTTTGTTCTGAACGGGGAGAATAATAAATATGATATAAACTGGTATTGTATGCCATATCACATTATAGATCATCCCTTTCCCTGAAATTGAATTGCAAAATGTTCGTGTATCACCATTCCTTATCGAGAGCATGCACATGTTATTTATCAACGAGATACTGTTAGAAAGGAGACATGAAAACTTCATAAGCATTCATCAAGGAGCCGGATGCCGATACCTCTTGGAGAAGGATGTCGATTGAGTGTTCAGAAAGTGGTATATTCCACCCTATGTCACGACTAATTTGTCACTGCCCTGTCCTGCCGCTGAGGTCCCTTCCGATGATTGTCCTGTCACCTGTCACTTGGGACCAAACGTGTGAAGGATATGTATATATATATATATATATATATATATATATATATATATATATATATATATATATATTTATTTATTTATTTATATATCAAATAATGCGACGCATAATTTGCTATCGCTCCGTTGCGTAGTGTCTACTCTTTGAACAAGCCTTATCATCGACATGCTCTCATTTCTTTGCAGCTAGCATCTGGGGTGGGTCGGTCTTTGTTACATTTGTCCTTGGCGCAGGTCTGATCTATGACACGTCCTCTGTACGAGGAAGCTTGGCGGTATCCGTGATCCGGCATTTGTCCGTGGGGAGGATCTGGCATCTAATACTTGGTTCGCCTGTGCTGCAGGTTGTTGCTGGGCCGGGTCTATGATGTGGCCGCCGTCGGCTCCCGCACGCCGTCGTCACTGATGAGCTGGCGCCATGTTCTCCTACTACAGCTACGAGCGTCATTGGGCCGACGGCTTGCTAGTGGCGCTCTGCGTCCCTGTGCTGGTCCTGTGGACCGGCTACTGGGGCGTCCATCTCATTGGACTTGTCTACGCGTAAGTAGTTAATCACTCAGTCTGGCTGTGTGTGTGTGTGTGTGTGTGTGTGTGTGTGTGTGTGTGTGTGTGTGTGTGTGTGTGTGTGTGTGTGTGTGTGTGTGTGTGTGTGTGTGTGTGTGTGTGTGTGTGTGTGTGTGTGTGTGTGTGTGTGTGTGTGTGTGTGTGTGTGTGCGTGTGCGTGTGCGTGTGCGTGTGCGTGTGCGTGTGCGTGTGCGTGTGCGTGTGCGTGTGCGTGTGCGTGTGCGTGTGCGTGTGCGTGTGCGTGTGCGTGTGCGTGTGCGTGTGCGTGTGCGTGTGCGTGTGCGTGTGCGTGTGCGTGTGCGTGTGCGTGGGCGTGGGCGTGGGCGTGGGCGTGTGGTGGGGGGGGTGTTCGGACATGCGCAACACGTTCGACACTTCAGGGGGCGCCGCTAGATATCCCCTACAGTCGGTGGAACGCAGCCCACGTCCAGCCGAGGACGACTCGCCCGCCATCGTGTCGTCTTTAACGGGCGGCACTGGACGGTCGCGGTCCGGCAACTAGCTCAGCCAGGTGCTGTTGAGGCGGTCTCCGTCAGCTTGAAGCGGGGCAGAACTGGGACATTACACAACAGATTGGCCAGTGACTCACCATCATCTCAGATTTTTATGAAAATTGGTTTGGATGGCAATTACATTCTGCGAAGCTGCCTGTGCAAACTTTAGGGCGATCCGATCAACGGTTTTCAGGTTATAGCCTCGGACAGTTTTTGGGGGCCACGAAAAGTAGTTCGTTACAACGGCCTCTATGTCATATACCGTTAGATATCAATTCAATTTCTGATACTATTTTAATCGTATAATTCCAATGAATGCATTCGTGATAGTATCTATGGAAGATATGTGGTATTTGGAAAATGACCTCGCGCTATTTTATTTCGCGAGATTTCGTGAACCCTGACTAATTGAAGCTCACATATTTAAGGCCTTAGAAACAAGGATGCATATGTTGTCTAACAAATGAGAGAGTACAAAATATGGGTTTTATCTATAAATATCACTTCCGGACCACGGAAACTCTGACCATCCGCGCTGCAACCTGCTGTCGCCGCCTCCGCTGCAGCTGCCGCTGCTATCTTAACCCTGCTGCCGCTATCGCCTGTACTGGCGCTGCCGCCGCCCTGCACCATTGTTGCTAACACCATCACGGCTCTCGCACACAAACATCTTAGTTCACGATGCAGGTCCCCCTTGAATCCGGCATACAAGGCCCTTTTCGGACACCGTGCACTTGCGCTGTTTCGCGTTACACGTCGGAATGTTCTGCCTCCTTTCTGTGTGCGGTTACGTGAGCTGGTGGAAGGGAGCGGTATTCAGATGCGCGGCATTCGAAGGACGGCATCGCTGCCAGCTCCCCCTTGGGAATTGGTACAGCCGTCATTGGACACGACACTGTTTGTGACCTCAAAGAACGAATTTATCCCGGAATTGTTTCGGATGAAAGCCCTAGACCACATCGATATCTACCACATATGCACTGCCACCTATACCGACGGGTCGAAAACTGCTGATGGTGTGGGTTGTGCTTTTATAAGCGGAGCCATGACCAGATCGTTTACGCTGCCTCCTCACGCATCAGTTTACACCGCTGAACTCATGGCAATCACGAATGCCTTGTTCTTCATCGAAGTAGGGAACGATATCGACCACGTCGTATTTTGAGACTCCTTGAGTAGCCTTTGTGCAATACAGACTTTTTTCGCAGGATCATATCGTGCAAGACGTGATACTGAGCTTAACTAATCTTAAGTGAGGGGGAAAAACGTAATGCTCTGTTGGATACCCAGTCATATCGGGATAGCTAGGAATGAATTGGCTGACCAATCAGCAAAGCGTGCTGCGCGGAGCCAATACACCCGTGCGCTGTCTCTCCCAGCAGCACATCTCGGCCAGACAATCAATGTGTTCTTCCAGGAAAAGTGGCAACAACTTTGGAACTCAAATGTCGAAAGCAAACTGAGAAACATCAAGCCAAGTCTGGGGCGCTGGGAGTCATCTTTCAGAGTTCCACGAAAGGAGGAGGTGGTGCTCGCCAGGATTCGGATTGGCCACACCTATGCCACCCACGGCTACCTACTGCGGAATGAGGAGTGACCAATGTGTACCCGCTGTGATATCCCGCTGACCGTGCGACATGTTCTTAAGGTGTGCCCTCGTTTCTTAGCCCAACGGCGACGACACTTTGGAAGAGAGGTGTCCATAATGACCATGGCAAACATTCTAGGCGATGGGTCATATGTGGTTCGGAGTGGGCGACTGCTCGAGTTTCTCTTACAAATACGATTTGCTGTCATCTATCCAGGGCGGCAATCGTATTCCAGAATGCCCCATGACGTGTCAGAATGCCCCACTCCATGACGTGTCATTCTGACTGATTTTCGTTTGCTTTCACTGTCTGATGATGTGACTTCCATTCCAATGTCAACTGATGATGATTGCATCTCACTGTTTCTCACACACGATGTTATTGGCGCTGCATGACCGACGCAGTCGATGCGCCCTTAATCCCAAATAACTAACTAACTAACGAATACCGTTTTTCCTTAAATCTACTCAGCCGCACTGGTGTATATTTGTATATTTTTTAGGGGATCTTGGCCCTGCCCCCAAGTAAATTAAACTTTTAACATTGGACTCTGGCTAGTGACCTCAGTCACAAATTGACTACATACATTGCGCCTCTCAATAATTGTCAGAAATAAACGCCTTCGCTCAGCCGCTTTGTGAATGAGCGCTAAATGACCAAACCTAGTCGATGCGCCCTAAAGTCCAACCAATCAGTCGCTATATCGAATGCCCATGAATTGATTCTAGAATACATGTTGTTTTTCACATTTACTCTGCGGTGACCTGATTAACAGCCACGCAATAAGATAGCGCTTACCTTTGCTAGTATAGCTCCTAAATGTGCCACTCTGAGCATTTAAATTTGGCAGGAACTGCAAGGTTGTCAATGGTGTTGAAATGCAACCCTGTAGCTTCCAAGTAGTAATACGCATGCTCTCTGCATTGGCCTCGAGCGCAAATACTATCAGATTAAGATGTGTCCTAGTCTGTTTTTCTTGGTGATGCGCACCTGCCGTCCGGACATTCCTGACAATCAGCTGATTTAAATATTGAACATATCTACAGGTGAAAACAGGTATACAGTGGTTTACTTCCTTTGATAGTAAGTGCCCAAAAGAGCAGGCAGTTTCTTTCAGTCGTCTCTACCACGTCCTGTGATTTGAAGAAGCGAAAATATCAGTGACAAATTAGTTTTTTAGGTCATCGAATGCATCATTCCCTATCAGAATCTGTGTATCTGTTTATTACCAAGATTATTATAGACATGCTTTAAGGTTCCCCCCACAAATTCCCATGCACTCTTCCGGTGAAACGTGAAAAAAATGTCAGTCGCACGGAATCGCAACGGGAGGTCCAATTGGGGGAGGGAAGGCACTATATAGGATTCCATGTTGAACATTAAGCTTATTTGAGTACAGGGCAAGGCCCCCTTAAATGTATACAAATCAAATCCTATGCGGCTGAGTATATCAGGTTTATGGAAAAGCGGCATTCGCTTCCTGCCTGAAGTGCATCCCATGGGAAACCAAATACGAAACCGCACGGCGTGTGTATTTACTCAACGACAGCAGCTTGCATCGTAAGCTAAGATGTTTGTGTGCGAGAGCCGTGACGGTGTTAGCAACAATGGGGCAGGGCGGCGGCAGCGCCAGTACATGTGATAGCGGCAGCAGGGTTAAGATAGCAGCGGTAGCTGTAGCGGCGGCAACCGGCTGCCGGATGTCGTGAGGACAGTCAATGAGTGTTTCCCGTCCTGTAAATGATATTGATAGGTAGAACCCATATTTTTAATTCTGATGATTCAAATATGTCAATTTTAATTGGCCAGGGGTCACTCAATGACACGAAATAAAACGTCACGAGGTCATCTTGTCAAAATCGCATGCTTTTGGCAGAAAGTATCACGATTCCATTCCTTGGACTTCTGCGATTTAAACAATGTATTATAATGTAATGTTGTTTAACGGCGTCCTCACGTCCGCACGCTCTTTCGCAAGTGGACTTTATGTTTAGCAGGTCGGGAGTGTTCCTAGCAGGTCGGGAGTGATTCGTCTAGTGTTAGGGTGGAATAGCTGTAACACAATGAATATGCTATGCTAATTATGTTATATATAAAAATCCTATATTTGCATCGGGTCCTTTGCTTTCGTTGTGTAAGCTAAAATTGTGTTTTTTCATGCGGGAGATACCATTACCGTACATATGTTGAGCTGATCTGATGTTTGGAATTCCGAGAATATATAGCATTGCGTACAGTGAACCTTCAAATTCGTGAAGTGTTTGCCGGAAGTCATCCAATGGAGGGGTGGGGGAAAGTCTTTTTAGAGGCGTGCCGCACCTTAAAGGTCAGTTGCGCCACCTTTGTCGTCCGTATTACTACAATGCTTCCCGTGGAGAAATTCAGTACCCACATGCCCATGAAGTCATGGGGAAAACGACCCACTGAGCACTAATCGGTTGAGTCGCGATGACCTGGTGAGCGTGACGCAAATGGACGCGAGGTATAGCCGCTTCGGTGTGCCGTAAGAGGAGCCTGAACAGGCGAAACTAACATTATATGGCATCAGAAAGGACAAGAACCATTCCTGGTACACCTTATGGCGGCCAGAACACCAACAAGAACACATTCACCTACGATGGGGCAGCAGGTTCTCTTCCCCGTATCCTTTTTATACAAGCCGTTGAAGGGGCAAGGAAGCTGTCTTATCTTTCTCCATTCCAGAGACGAGACGGCTGCGATCGTTTTGGGCACATGAAACGTGGTGACAAACTTAGAGATGGTAGCCTCGAAGTTTAATTTGAAGATCCTGATGAGCCGAATAGAACACTGGCGGCAAAGGAATTTAGATATTCAACCAGGGGACATAAAGATCATGACAATGTCCATCAGGGTCGAAACGTGCACAAAAACTACTCTGAAGTGATGAACTGCTTTGATTTGACAAATGTCAGTGACGACGAAATTACAGATGGTTTGGCAGACAATGGCGTTATCCCGGCACGAAGACTGGCAGGAAGGGTAAGGAATTGCAGCCCACCGACAATATTATTTTAACATTTGACTCGATGGACTTACTCACGTCTGTCCGTGAAGGTTAAACAACTATCAAAGGCAAACAGGTCATCACAAATCACATGCATTGCTTCCGCTGTCAGAAGTTCGGCAACACGATACAGTTCTACCGCGACCGTCCCGCATGTGAAAGATGCGGTTCTTCGGAGCACGCCTCGGACCATTGCAATGCTGAGGCAGCCTGGTGTGTCTTTTGTGGTGTGGACCAGTGTGCGCACAGTACGTTCGATAGGTCATATCCCGCATAGAAAAAAAAAGATAAGGAAATTATTTCGCTGAAGTGTACCAAAAATATTTAGTTCCGAGAGGCCAGGAATGTATATATATATATATATATATATATATATATATATATATATATATATATATATATATTTATTTATATATTTATATATATAAGGGCGTCCACCCCAAAAGCCAAACAAGGCCACTGAACTGATGAAGCAAGCAAATGGGTTAGGTTAGGTTAGGTTAGTTTATGCCTTTAAGTTCGAACATTTAAAAATAAAGCTTCTATAACTTTTTGTTTGTTTCACTTGCACAGAAAATAAGTAGTCCCATCATCTTAGTCATCGTCATAAACATGGTATTCTGAAAAGAAAAGAAAGCACCTTATTCCGTAAATTTACCCATTTTGTCCGTAAAATATCATTTTTCAAAAAGGCAAATCTCAAAACCAGACATTGAAAAAGAAGTTGCTGGAATCGAAGGATTTTTTTTTTTTTTTTGGGGGGGGGGGGATAGCCCTCTATATCGTCCAGACTTAACGCGTCCCCGGTTTGCCCCCCACCCTCCGCAATTTCTAAACCGTGGCTACACCCATAGTAGCCAGACATTACACATCATCATAGGCACTGTATGACCGAAGCAGTCGATGCGCCCCGAAGCCCAAATATCCAACCAACATTACACCTCATTCTCACGGATAGCATCAGTAGCCTTTTGAGATTGCGATATTTTAAGTCATCACACTCTATTGTGTAGTTTTACGGTTGACATTACTGCACCCGGAGGATAAGACAGTTGTTTTGTGCTGGATTTCGAGCCACGTCGGTATATTAGGGAATGAGGCCGCTGACACGGCTGCAAACAGAAACCATGTTCGCGCTATGCGCCTGTTCCTGTTCGATATATGTTCAGTCACCAAGGATAGCGTTTTTAGTGAGTGACAGGCACTTTAGAACGCGCCTGTGGAAAACAAGATGAAGATAATCAAACCTAACAGAGGTCAGAGGTCCTCGTGCTCGCGTAAGACTAGGCGAGATGAGGTGGCACTTTGCCGCCTACTCATTAGCCACACATACACAACGCACAACTATATAATATGCGATGATGATGCACCCTTGTGCCCCAGATGCCACGGCGCCTTTCAGTGCGTCATATCCTGTCCTCGTGTCCTCAGCTTTCTGGCGTGTATAAACATTACATTGGACGATCGCAGCCGCCCTCGCTTCGTGTTGGGGTATGGACGGTCGTCGCTCCAGTACGTATCGCCCTTAGCAAGACAACTAGCAGGCTGATTATCTCCCGAATCCGTGTCCGCTTTCCCGCCGATGCCGTCTTTTATCCGCCGTAAAAGCACCCGGGTGAAAGGAGGGACCGTGCCATGGCCAGACTAATTGACCGAGACGGAGCTTTCGCCGGAGACTGAAGGGACGAGTAGTCTAGGGGTAAGTTACCCGTCCCGCAATCGAAAAATTGTGGGTTTGAGTCTCATCTGTCGCTTCCCTTCATCCGCGGCCAATCGGCGTGAGAGAATGGAGACGCTACAACCAATAACCAATCAACCAGCCCGATATTGAGATCAGGATAGTGACAGACAGGCAGATGTTTAGACCGAGATCGAGATGGGGCTCTAGACCGAGGACACGAGACAGGGACCGAGGTCGAAATGGAGACGATGCAGAGACTGACGAACATTTAAGGTGTGACCGAGGTCGAGCGAGTGGTAGAGATAGTAACCTATACGGAGATCGATATAGCGCTGGAGACCGACAGGTATTTGAGCCAAAATTACGACTCAGCGCCCGACCTCGAGATCGCGGCCGTAACAGAAAGGCAGACAGATAGAATGGGGCCGAGCGTGTGCCCGGGATTTAGATCAATACACTGACAGGGACAGAGAGATATTTGGACTGAAATAGAGACAGAGACTACGACAAGTTCAGATTGAAATTGAGATGGTGACATATATTCATCAGAAATCTTGCCTTCCGATCCACATATGTCTTTCATAATTTTGTCTCCAAACCAGGTGCGTTTAGGTTCAGGCCCCGTGTTTTCGTACCCGGATATTTTTGGGTTCACACGCGTTGTTGTTATCACCAGCTACGTGCTCGCAAGCTATCATATTTGATTTGCATTGCCTACTATGTGCCGAATCAGGAAGAGATTCTGGTAGATTTCAGCACAGGTCAGGTCACGAGTTTGCCGCTCCGGCGTCCACCACCGTGCAGCCGAGAGTCCTTGCATTCACCGTGGCGCCACAGAGTTCCCGTCGTCCATCGCTTCCAACATTATATCCAACGGGTTCTCTTTCCTCCATTTTATTTTTCCGCGTGGACGATGGAGAATTTCCTGGAAATCTGGCCCCTGCTCTCATTTCCTCCGCGGGCCAGCAGCTTTCCTCCCATCGTCACTTGTGTATAGCAGATTCCTAAATTTTCCTCATGTCCTCCGAGCAGCATGTCCGGGCGTTCACGATGTGCCGGCTCTTCATTTCTACGTCCGGGACATGCCCTGCCACCTCTCGGTGGGTTGTGGTGGCGAATTTCTTGTATCATGTTTACGTCAGCCATAGCTGCAATCTTCACCCGCTGGTATGGTGACGCTTGGCCATGTGCCGCGAAAGCTTGTTTTTGGTCGGCCGTCCGAACATCTGATACAATGTAAATTGTCTTACACTTGGCCTTCGGTAAGCCGCTCGGGCATCTATCCTCTCCCGTCGATGCATTCTCGCCTTGGGTAAGCCTGTCTGGAGTCGGTTGGTTTGGATGGCCTAGTTGACAGGCAGCGGCGTGATTCCATGCCTTTACCGCTGGTGGTATCGATCGCACTGCAGCCACGGCGGCCGCCAGTCACTAGAGTTAGCCGCCTTCACGCCATGATTGCCTTGCTGCGCCGATCCCCTAACGTCCTGGAAAATGAAGCGATGCCCCGCACCGCCACGCTGCTGGACATCAGCTTCACCACGTCGTCAGACGTCCGCTTCGCCACGGCGCTGAACATCAGCTCAACTAAAGATTTCTGCCGGGGACGAGTAGCCTGAGGGTAAGATGCTCGTCTCGCAATCGAAAGGTTGTGGGTTCGAATCTCACCTGCCGCTACTCTTCGCCCGCGTCCAATCGGCGTGAGAGATTGGCGACGCTGCACGACTCAACGGTCGATGTGTCGTAAAACCAATAACCAACCAAATATTTCTGCCGAGGTGGTTGCCACGCCGGATGTGTGGTGGTGTGGTTGTGCGACTGTTTTTTCTTCAATGGATATCAGCCATCGAGAGGGCGTCGCGCGCATGTTCACAATCGTAGGATATTCTGATGTTATGCTTCTGACTAGAAGTATCCGACATGGAAAAGGATGTTTACGAATTGTAGCTACTGGAGGGAATTGTACGTAACTGGAGTATATCGATGAGGAGACATGACTGACATGTGGTATATTTTAGGGGTTTCCCCCTGACCTTCGAATGCTAGGTGACCTCCCAATTACCACAATTTTTAACACGCGGTCACGTGGATTGGCCCTCTAAATCGGTTTCAACTCTCATTTCCTCCATGTATTTGTTTATTCTATTTATTTATTTATTTACTTTCTTTATTTATTCTATTCATTTTCTATTTATTTTTCACAACTTGACGCCCCTGTGAGGAGATGCGCACGCAACGTCCCGCCCTTCGGCCCACTTGCGTCCCCGGATTAGGCGTGGTGCCGGGCTAGAGGCTTGCCACTGTTCCCTACCCCTCTGCGGCGACGGCGTCCAGTAGATACGCCGGCGCGCCGGCGCGTCGACATAGCCGATCCAGCGCACCTGTCGCTTGCTTTGACGGAGTTGCGATGGCTCTTGGTACCGTCAGAGCCGACTGACCACATCGTCAGCCACGTTGAAGACCGGCCGGCGCTGACTGACCGCTATGTGCCAACAGACGAGGATGGATCCAGGAATGTTCATCGCAAGAAGAATTCGTTGAGCGGGAGTCTGAAGCAGACTATATAGTATATAGCTTATCGCGTTAAGGCCTGCTCTGAAAATGTTTGGCTGAAAAAAAAATCCGTTTAACTGGGGGGGGGGGGGAGGTGCACTCGAGCCTTTCGATATGGCTACGATCCCCCTGTGTTCGTCCCTGAACGGACGGTAGATTACGTTGTATGGCCCGCAAGATTCGCACCAGTTTTCGGAAAAATTGCGCCAAAATCAATACAAATTCCGCTGGGCCAGAAAAATCGTCCCGGGACCCTAAGATTACATTTAGGGCCAAAAAGTTCGCGCAGGGGCTGGGGTCCACAAAAACTGCATGAATGTTCCTGATAATCACACTGGAAGCCACACAACTTGTCCAGAGTGGCCGAAAATGACGTTGAACGCTCCGAAAAGTGGAACTGAACCCCTGAAAAAAACGCTATGGCCTAAAAATCGCCCCGGGCCCCACGAAAATCACGCTGGACCTCAAGTCGGAACGGGATCCCAGAAAGTCCCGTTGTGGACCCCAAAGAGCCGGATCGGGGGCGCTGAAAAATAACGCGGAGCCACAAAAGTTCGTGCCATTGCCCCTTAAAATCACGCCGTGGCCCTGGGCGCAAAATGACCCTGGATGTCGACGCGCCCCTAAGCCCCAATCCACCACCACCACCACCACGCCGTGGCCACAAAAAAAGTCGATCCGGGTTCTCTAAAATCACGAGGCCCTAAAAGGTCGGCTGGGGCCTCCGAAAATCATGCTGAGTCTGGGGGTATCAAAAAGCCTCGCCCCGGTCCTTGAAAATCACGCTAGGGGTTCGACAGGGCACACCAGGGCCCTGAAAGTGTCATCGGGACCACCCAAGGAAATGAAGCCACGGCAACTAAGAAAACAGTCCCGACATGAAAAACCACTTTGTGATCCAAGCAATCGCTCCAAAAAATACCAGAGCATGTTGACCCCCCCCCCCCCAAAAAAAAAAAAATGTCGAAAAAAAATGTTGTCCCAAAAATCGCGCTCGTCCCCATAAATTCGTGTCGGGGTCGCCAGAATTCGCTTACGGATCTTTAACACGCGCCTTGGAGGGCCTCTGAAAATTACGCGCACTGTAGGCGGGGGGGGGCGGATTTCGCCCTTCCTAATATATCGGCTCCTATTAAAGCTGGAGCAACGAAATTCGATGTAATATCTTCAAGGTAAAATGAGGTCAAAATGTTTGAAATTTCTGGTTTTCCGTGGCTTGGCTTATTGTTACGGATCACTGTGATTGTGTTTACCTGTTCCAAAATGGGCATTAATGATATTTTGGACATTACTAGTGATGGACGCCTACAGATGCTAGACCCGGTATGTGACCTCAGGTCATATATAGCAGCACTTTCTCAGGTCATTGCGTGCTCCAGCTACCGTGACCGGGCCGCCCGCCCGACTGCTCCGTTGGGCGGCTCGGCGCAATCGGCCTTGTAAAGAAAGGAGTGAAATATAGGAATAAAGTATAGAAACGCTTAGGTACACAATGACATACAGTAGTTTGCTGGATGTGTAGGGATTAAAATGCAAAGTGATATTAATTGCATGAAAGTCATTTGCATTTACGACAACATTCCAGTTGACCAAGTTTGGTTCACTGTGTCGGTTGTGTTGCCAAGAACACTTCACTTTTGCCAATATACGAGAAGCGCGTCAGCGCCGATTTTTTGTTTCTGGCGCTGTTAATTTTTTTTTTTAAACTTACGACTCCTAACTGGACAAAAGTTTCGACAGATTTTCATTTTTCTTGCTTTAAACAACGCGCTGTTCATTTCTAAGCAGATACGCAAACATTGCGTATATCGGCCTGTAAAATCTAGGGTTGTGTATGAAAAACCGGAGGGGTGGGCGGATTTCGTCCCACCCCTCCAGGACGCGTGTTAAGTATCTACAGCAGTCTCCCCCAAAAAAATCACACCGGGCCCGCATATTTGGCCCGTGGTCCGCGAAAATCGCGCTTGGGCCCACCTAAGTAGAACGCTCCCCGCAGACTCGCGCCAAGTCCCCAAATATGGAATTTGGGACCGTAAATTCCAGTCGATACTCCCCAAAAATTTGAATCTGGGAATCAACAAATATAAGCTCCCAAATATTGCCGTCGATGGCCCCAACTAAGTACAACGTGGACCCAGCAATCCCATCAGGACCGGACAAAAATGAAACCGGAGCCCTTCAAAATAAGGAGAGATTTCGACAAATAAATGTACCAGTTCGGAAAATCGCTCTGCAACCTAAATATCACAGCAGATGACTACAAAAATCGCGTACGGCCCCGAACATGTCCCGGAGCTCGAAATTTGCCGGCGAGACACAAAAATATGTCACCAGCGGCCCAAAATCATGCTGTGGTTCCACGTATGAGCGTCAGAAATCCCAATTAAGCACAGCGGGATCCTATGAGCACATCAGGAGGTCGAGAATGAACTAGGCCATCCAAAGCTCACCGATTCTGGTAAAAGGCGGCAGGGTCTTGAAACATGCTTGGCAGCTCTAAATATACACACCGGGAAAAACATAGTGCCCCCCCCCCCACCCCCACCGACGAGGCATCACCTTTCCGTGGTGGTGGGGATTGAGTGCCCCAATGATCCGACGACTATCTACCGGAGAGGGGTGAGACCAAGAGTGCCTCACTCTTCCTTCCATCCATACGCTCCCATTCCAATGCCAATCTCATCCAAACAAACATCCATGTTCCTCACCTGGCCCTGCAACGCGTGCTCACCCTTCTACGAGCAGGTAGGACAACTTCCCGGCCCTGCCCACCAGCTCAGTTTTATCGGGGTAGCCGGGCCCCCTCGCCCCCACCCCCCGGGGTCGACAGAGTCCTGGAGGTTGAGGTCTCCCGTCGCACGGTGCTAGTTGTGACGGGGGACCAACACACATCCCGATATCCCAGAGGGGCGGGCGGGCTCGTGGGGCCTCACGCGGGCCAAGTGGCTGGTCGCCTCGGGCCGGGGACCTTGGATTATTTCGAATGTCTGCCGACCCGGCCGGTCGGGGTCAAGGGGTGGGGGGCGCTGTTAGTGCGGCTGGGGTGGTGAGCCCTTCTCTCCCGGTCGCATGAAGGCGCCGCCTGCCCCGGTATAGCTCTTCTGACGCCTGGCGACCTCCCGTCAGCGGGACACAGGCGCCCCCCCCCGGTAGGGCCCCTATGCGGTGGGTCGCCAGAAGAGTTGAAAACAAACACACTACATGGCACTTCCAAACCATAAAACCCCTCCTGGTCCCTTGAGTAGCGGCCAAACTTTTCTCCCACCCACCACCGGTGGAAGAATGCCTAACCCGGCAAACAGGAGAAATGTGCCTACCAGTGCCCCACATATCCTCATTATCCAAGGATTGACGAAACATCTTGCGGCGTTGTCCCCTTTCCAGAGACGTGATGGGTGTGACAGACTTGGTAGAATTGTACGTTGTGAAAAGTTGAAGGATGGAGCGTTGGAGGTAGAATTCGCGGTGGCACAGGGAGCGGAGGGAGCATTGACGAGCGGTGAGTTCGTATACGGTGTGCGCAAATGTGGGAGGAAAATCGATGAAATCATCCAAATTAAAGTCGAACCACATCAGACCAAAAATGCATCACGAGGAATAGTAAACTGCTACGACCTGAAAGACGTACCAGATGAAAAAATAGTGGACGGGTTGTCTGAGTTTAGCGTGATAGCAGCGAGGAAAATCAAGACTAGACGAAATGCAGAACTGATTACAACAAACAACGTTATCTTGACATTCAATTCAACCGACTTACCTTCTGAGAGTCGGGTGGGGTACATCCGTGTTAAGGTATGAGTTTTTCTTCCGAACCCCATGCGTTGTTTTAAGTAAAAAATATGGACACACGAACCAGTATTGTCGGAATCGTTCCGTGTGCAGCAAGTGTGCTTCCCCCGACCACCTCAGCGAGCAGTGTACTTCGGAATTTCCATTCTGTGTGAACTGCGGCAGGGGACAGAAACCCCACACTTCGTTCGACCGCACTTGTCCCAGCTACTCAAAAGAGAAGGAAACCATAGCAATCAAACGTACCCAAAAAGTAACATTTCGGGAAGCGAGGGATCTTTACGATCGCTCCCACCCTCGAACGTCTTACGCGACAAAAGCGAAAGGTACCACATCAACTTTAGAACGCGTGCAAACACCCAAAACGGACGAACTCATTGCAGCATTGAGTGAACTACTTCGGTTCTTTCGGTATACTAGTCACCCCAACACGCTGAACGCTGAAGGCCTAGCAGAAGTCGGAGAATAGCACAAAGTGTGGCGAATCGCCGATTTGTGCGAATGCACCGAATGCGCAAAGCGGTGTGCACTACACGTGCACGAACGTTGGCGTTTGGGCGACCGGGTGTTATTGACTGAAATCGGAATAGTTTATGTTTTTAATGGTTTGTATAGGTGCAATTTTAGCAGTGTCAGGTGATTTATCAAGGGTTACCTGAAGAAAAACCTTTCAACAGGATGGAGAAGTTAGGTTGACATCCGGTAACTCAGAAACGGTGGTGGTGGAAGGGGCCTCCTTCACAGTACAATTGAGTTCGTTACTAATTATAGTATTTAAGAAAGAAAAATGGTTCCCTTTGATAGTGGTAGGAACTTAAAACTTGATAGGTGGACCACCTCTAACCCTGTCCCCCCCCTCCACCCCCCAAGCGCAAGTCCTAGGGGAGACGTATCATAACCTCCACAGGTCACAACCTCTACAAATTCAACACATCGCAACGGTCGTAACCTCCACAGGTCACAACTTCCACAAGTCCGCAGGGGTCATAGCCTCCACAGGTAGTAACCTCCACAAGTCCGCAGCGGTCATAACCCCCACAGGTCGTAACCTCCACAGGTCGTAATCCCCACAGGTTGAAACCTCCACAAGTACGGAGCGGTCATAACCTCCACAGGTCATAACCTCCGCAAATCCGAAGCGGTCATAACCTCCACAGATTCAAGAACTACATAGTTTTATAAAAGTGTCATTTCAGAGAGCTATCGCTAGGTAGCAGCACGATCTAGGTATTATAGCAACGGATATTGAATGAATGTCATGCGATTGAACGTTGAAGCATAGATAGCAATATTTCTCACTAGATGGCAGGATGTGCCGTTGAATACGCTTTTTATGTGTGCGCGCATTGTTAACTTTTCAGACGTCGGGAACCGGCCGTCGCCCCGTGGGAAGCTGATATGCGGCGCAGTGGCGGATGCAGAGTACGAACACCCCGCTCAGACCTGTTTGTATCAGATTTCATAGCTACCTAAAATGTTGAATACATTGTGATTCTCGCGCAATATTTGCATTGTCCGCCCTGAATATGCCGACTAGTCATACCCTGGTGAGGCCATTGATCAGCTGTCTGGGGAAGGAACGGAGAAAGCGCAGCGTCTGTGGCGCGAAAATGGGCGGTTCGCGTCGCGAACCAGTCACGGTGTCGCTGATGAAAAGTTAGGAAACCTAAGTGAGTGATTGACTTATAAAGCCCTGCGATAATGCAAATTTGTTGCCTAACAGAGCACATTTTTCCACCAAAGTGAAAACAGAGGATGGTCAAGGTTCATGTTCTTCAAGAATTGGCTTGAAGCAAAAAAAACCTTTGCTGATTCATCATTCGGATATTTTGTGCCTACAGATAGCCTGTGAAGCTCGTTGATTGCCCAGATCGGCTTTTAGTATTGTTGGTGATTTTCTGACATACATATTTTCACTTCATAAATGACTAAGAAGAATTTTGCAGAGATGATACTCAAGTATGGTCTCAAGTATCAAGTA
>JAOTOL010000942.1:162500-178283 GCA_034440575.1 Imbricaverruca yamaguchii
GCGGGACATAAAAATACAGAAATGTCGCAGAGGGCCCGACAAATGAGGGCTTGGCTGTGACTTTACATAATTCAGAATGTCACCAAAACTGTCAAGCCCGGAAAACTGACATCTGATTCTCCCGAAACCACGCGACTGGGCCAGAAATGTCGAGACCGGATCCAAAGAAATTGTACCGCGCCCCTAATATCGTGCTGAAGTCCCACAAATATGAGGAAACAACACAGCGGGACTCAAAGAGCACAACTGGAGGACGAAAATGCACCGAGCGCCACAAAGCTTTCCGAGTCCGGAAAGAAGCGGCATTGCCTTAAGACATTCTGCTGCTCTAAGTATACACACCGGAGCTAACAATCAAGACACAGTGGTCCCTCAAAGCACAGCGGGGTTTGATACAGCATGGGGCCTCAAAAACAGGCTAGGTCCCCAAAGAATCGACATGGTCCTATAAAAGGAACGAAAAGGCAGTGCACTAAATGAACACTGCGGGGTCTGTGAAAACGCACCGATGCTTACAAATTATCATCGGTGCACAACAATAAGCAACAAAACTTTACTTTTGTTTAAAAAGCCAGTATCGCAAACAAGTGCCCATCCCCATGCAAAAAAAAAATTGTTGGTGCCTTAAAACACATGCGAAGACAAAGGAAATCGGAAAGTTTAAAAAGAACACCTAACTGGAGTCTTAGTTCGGTACCCAATCTGGAAGCTTTGTTATTTAATCAGAAATGAGGTCCGTCAAAGCTAAGCGGTTATCCAGATTTCTTAGCCACTAGAAAACGTGGGAAGGAGAGAGCTAGTCATCGAAGCGAATTCAGGATGGGCCCGTGCGGCCTTAAGTCTGAACACGCTATGATATTATGAGGTGTCGTGTGTTGTCACCTATCAGTTATTTTGCACTGCTTTGTTTGTCTTCAACATATGCGCTTTCATTCCGTTTCAGCCGGGTGTCACGTGATGCAGTTGTAGCATTTCCTTCCAAGTGGCAAATATTATAAAGTGCATGATGGGCACTACACAAATGTTTAAGGTGACTGATGAGGCCCTGAGCACGAACACAATACCATATGTTATTATTTATAGCGTTTTTCTTTTCCCCATTCTGTCAGCCTGCCAATCATGGCCTCCCACAAACCGGATCAAAGCATCTTCAACCAGCGATCACCCGTCTTTCCTTTTCTCATCCTCTCCAACAATAATCATGAGAATTATTTCTTCATCGGCCAGCAAGTAGGCTTCGTTCTTACTAGCAGCCAGTGCAAACTTGTAAGGTGAACACTGCCTTAGAAACGTCTGTGGGCCAAGAAGTACTAAGTATGGCTATATCTGGCAATCTTAATAAAATCAAACCCTTTCTCACCTTCACATTCAAGTAACTTTCCATGGAAATATGAATGTGTGAAGAATGTCTAAGGGGGAAAACTCAACTCAATGAACAACAATCTGAATTGTGTAAAAGCATAGATCGGTGAACTCATAATGACTCCCTGCAGCTTTTAGCCATTTCAAAATGTTCGTTTACGGGATAATTTGCACTGGCATTCTAATATTTCTCCCCATCAACATCGGTGAAGAACGGATGACGTCTCACGGACATTTGGCACTATATCTTGGAAACTAGGGCACACCACGTAGCCATTAGTGACGCTGTAATGAACTTGCTCTCACCCCACACATACGCACATAGCGGAAATTGAAGAAATTTTGTTTGAACAGTAATATACTAATGGTTTCACTCGCATCAAGAAGGTAAACCTTGTATTGCAAATGCATCCATTAGTCGTGAAAAGAGTTCAAAGTCCAGCGAGAATTGTGAATTTGAATGTACTTATACTGTGATGGTAGTCCTTTTCAGTATCGCATCTTGTTAGCCATAAGCGCATCCTGGGGCCTGCCCCATCCCTTTAGCGGTCCTCATCTTAGTGGTAAAAGTTGTGTGTTTACAATTAAAATTATCGGGTTATCAGCCCAAAAGTGCTCAACCATGGTACTCTGCGAAATTCCTCCTTGATGCGTCCCTGCTGTTCATCCTGGCCCACTAACTTTTGGAGACGTTCCTACGCCTGACCAGGTCATGAAAAGGCATCATTGCATTTCATGGCCTGGTCATTGCATGGCATATTGCAGAAGGATAGCATGCAAATGTCTTGCCATCATCCGCCACTGCGTGTCGCATTATTTTCCCACGCGTCGACGCATTGCAGGCGAAAATCGTGTGAATGTTATACGATCATCCGCCACTGCGCAACACATTACTTTCCCACGCGTCGATGCGCGGGCTACCGAGCTCTCGAACAATAGGAAAGCCGCACGCAAAGAGCACGTACTCAATTGTATCATTCTGCCATCTGGCGAGAAAAATTTTACCTATGATTCAGCATTCAATCTCATTAGTGCAATACGTAGACCGTGCTGCTACCTAGCGATAGCTATCTGAAGTGATGCTTCTAGAAAATTAAAAACGTTCTTGAATCTGTGGAGGTTGCAACCTGTGGAGGTTATGACCGCTGCCGAGTTGTGGAGGTTATGACCGTTGCGTACTTGTGGAGGTTGTGACCTGTGGAGGTTGTGACCTGTGGAGGTTATGAACTGTGGAGGTTATGATACGCTGTCGTCCTAGGTATGGCACTGGGCTTGTACCACTGATGCTGCTTCCAAATATTACCAGGTACCTATTCTGACTAGCACCAGCACTGATTTTGCCCTTCCTGGCCGTAGCAAAGGTTGATGCTACCTGACTTGACGTGACACGGCTGCATGACCACTGCAATCGATGCGATGCGCCCCCTCCCCCGACCTGACCTGGCATCCACCGTAGCTGGTGCTTTTTAGCCCCACCAGTTGCCTGGCCTGAGCATTACGTTGGGATGGGTCCACCAGGAGTTTGACATTATGATAGGGAAATTATCACTTGGTATATCGTTTTTCTCTTACATTTGCATGCTTGTTGAAACGTGATTTAGAGAAGGTGGTTGGCTGTCGTGTATTGGCATCACTTGCAGATTTTTATCAGATCGTCACTTATGCATCCTCTGATTCTGACAAGTTTTTGACACATGCATTTTCGTGTAGCCAACAGAATCTTCCACAAATGGTGCAGGGTTCCTGGCTGTATAACATGGGGTTATGGCGCTGTTCGTTGCCGTTGGTTGGTTATTGGTTTTACGACACATCCACCGTTGCGTCATGCAGCGCTGCCAATCTCTCATGCCAACTGGTGGCGGGCGAAGAGTAGCGACAGGTGAGACTCGAACACACGACCTTTCGATTGCGATACGAGCAACTTACCCCTAGACTACTCGTCCCCCGCTATTTGTTGCCGTCTGTCAGCCGATCGCGACGCCATCTATGGACCAAAACCGTCGCCAATTGAAAACGACATTTCCCTGTCTTAAATACACCCAATGACTGGAGAGGTCAATGCAAGTCAACCAACGAGCCAAATAGGCAGCAGTAATGCTTTGCTTCAGCTCAGTGTCCGGTGTATGGTGCCCCCATGTCTCCCTCCAGCCTCCTTCCCCTATCACCAGCCGCTCACTTATATTTGTAACACTTATAAAGATCACATCACACGGCTGAGAGTTGTGTCAAAGGGCTGCAGGTTTTGAAGGTCGTATGTCGATGCTCATATGGGGAAGATCAAAGTGTTTTACTTCTCATGTATCGCGCTTTGATTCTCTCACGATTGACTACGGAAGTTTCATATATGATGGTGCTTCCCAGACCACTAAACGGATGCTCGTTAGGGACATACTAGTGTTAAAAGCGGACATCCGTTCTGCGCATGAGCATCTTCTTGTGAAAATACTCTTGATGTGTTGATATAGTGGCGCTTTTGGGGCAGTCATCGGCGAATGCATAGGTTGTTTACGTTTTCGCCCCAGAATGAAGCTTAATGGCATTATATTCATTTTGATGTAGACTAGGTAATATGGAAGTATGACCACTTCGGTCCAAAACAATAACATTTAGGGGTTAGTACCTTTGATACTGATGGCATTAGCTGTATCAGGATTTGTGGGTGAAAACAGGGACACAAACCATAATATTGTACGTGCTTTCACAGCGAGGGATGCCTGAGTTAGGATTGTACCTGGCCATGTGTTTAAAAAAAAGCTATTGGATTTTCCAACTGTCAAATAATATAGTGAGAAATTTCCCCAATTATCACATCTCAGAATCATTATAGGAATATTTGAGCATTCAAAATTGACCATACTCATCAAACTGGGGATAGGTAGCATTCATCCAACAATCACAGTATTTTAATGTTTTTGTTTTGTTTATTTGCTGGATAAGCATACTCTGTCTGTATGCCACCTACATGTTCACGTTCTGAAGCAGTGTTCAGATTTGTTTGGTTTTAATGCCACATACAGATGATATGCCAGGGCTTGTCCTTTGTTTTGCAGAATTATGGCAATATAGGTACCTATACAACATACCCGGTGAGATTTAATAGGGAATATTTGCTACAAGAGTGCATAACATAACTCCAGTATTACTGTGCTTTAAGGTATTCACAGCACATGTTTTGCATGTATTTTAGCTCCATAAAGAAAACAGGAGGCATGTTTTGTTAGGTTTGGTTATATCAGAATTTATACTGTGCAAAATTCTGGACATCATTTTTGTCTTCAAATTGTGTATGACAAATATGTTGTTCTGTAAATACTTACATTTGAAGAGGCGGGCAGTCAAAGGGCTTTGAGTTGGGTAATGTTCTAAGAATAATGGCATTAGGAATGAAAACGAAGCATAAATTAACTTTACCCAGATTAACCTCTTGTCAGAAGAAATCATCCTAAAGGCTGAAATGCTAAATAGCAGACAATGTACCCTAAAACCCAAATCCTGTTAAAAATTATTTCAAAAAATGGTATTGTGTTTTTAGGCAAACCATGACCAGTTTTCCACACATTTCACCTTCATGAAGCATAAAAAGGGGTAAGCTAAGTAAGGTAAGCTGTATGTTGGGAAGATTTTCTTTTTTTATATAACAAAAATTGGGCTTCTTCAAAAACTGTTCAGGCTAGGTTAGGTGGGTTAGGCTTTCCTTACATCGAAAATGTTTGAAATTTGTTTATAAAATATTATATCCTTAAAAATGATTTCTTTCTTGCATGGAAGATTAGGTTCTTGCATGGAAGATTAGGCTAGGTTATTTTTTATTATGTTACATTTTTGTGTATTTTCAATGTTACTTGCTAAATATCATGTGATATGACATATTACCCAACTCGGCACCCCTTCCGGGCTCTTATTTTGCATCCAGACTGCAAAGTCTGCATTTGCGAAGTAAATGAGTGGCACATCATATTAGACGCATTCATAACCATTGCACTGTAAAAAGAAATTTCAAGACATCAATTATTTCCTGAAGCAAGAAAACTATCTTCGATGCATTTTTCAGAACATTTGTTTTTCAGATTTCTAACCTGGCATAACCTGTTTTCCTTTTTTCAAGCGAAAACATCCACATTTTGCAAAATTATAAATCTCAACCTAACTAAATACCATACCTTTGTTTGATTCACGTAGGTAAAGTTTATGGAAGACTTTCATCTGAAGGCTAGGTTAGGCTAGGTCCAGTTTAGTTTGGTTTGGCATTAATGATTTTGATAATCTCGAACCAAAAAATTATTTAATATTTTTCATCTACTTAATTTGTTTTCCTAAAGGGAATATTAAGCTTGGGTAGGTTACCTTATGTTTCATTATTAGGTTTGTTAGATTGCATGCTATTTAGGATTTCTCAGGCTATGTTATGATAGCTTATTTTAACATACATTTTACATTACATTATCCAAATCAAACCACATTTTTCGTATGATTTTGCTTGCCAACTGAAGAGTAATTATTGCCATAAGAAATTATTGGTCACGCTACCTTAATCATATGAACAAACCAGGGATGCGGAGCCGGAGCCGGAGCCGCCGGAACGGGAACATTTTTCCCGGAGCCGGAGCCGGATCCGGAGCCGCCGGGATATTTTATTGGAGCCGGGTTCGGAGCCGGAGCCGTCAAAAGCAGGGCGGCTCCGACTCTGAAAAGGTGTAAATTAAACAAAATTTGCAAACGTGAAATGAACACATTATACATGGCATGAAAACGCATTTTTAAAAGCCAAAATGTTTAAATACGAGCAACATGTAAAAATATCATCAAATATTGGTGGAATAGCCAATAACCATATCCTAGCCTCAGTAGTCAGTGCATTAGTTCCATGTTTAGTTTAGTTAAGTTCATTGTTTCCATCATCGACGGGTTGTTGTATCTTATTAGAGATGAGGTCAAACATTACAAGTTACAACAATGGTGTTCCTTGGACCGTTCACGGGGTGGGGAGTGTTGTTGATTCGAGTCTCCCCTCTTCTGATTGCCCCAATACGGCACAAAGCGAGTGTCAGTTTGCCAGGGCATAACACCGAAAAGTGATTTTGGCGGGGGCGGGTGTTTATTTAAGGATAGATACAGGGTTTATATGGGAAAGTTGTTTATATCTGTCTGGAATTTGCGCCTCTGAGTGGTCGCGGCTAACTTTTTTTTTAACATCCCCTAGCTCTTACTTAATGGATCGATCACGTTTCGGATGTATGGGGCCGGAGCCGGAGCTGCCGGAGCCGGTACATTTTTCCCGGAGCCGGGATACTTCCCCGGAGCCGGAGTCGGAACCGGAGCCGTCCGAAATTCTCCCGGCTCCGCATCCCTACAACATACATTGCATTTCAAACAAATTCCAAGAATTTATAAGTTACTATAATACACAACTTTACCAAAGTTTTGTCTCACAGTAACATATGAGTGGTCTGGTACAATGCAGTTTTGACAGGTAGGTACCTGCAATCATAAACTGGGATGCATTTTGTGAAAGATGGCCATGCATCTTTGGGCAATAGATCTATTTGTTGTGTGCCAAAATGATTTTGTGTTCAATCGAAATATAAACGTATTCTGTAAAATGTAGATGGTAACTGGGGCATTTGAACACTTTAAATAAATCAAGAACTGTTTGGTATTCTTTGTTAGTTTGTCCTCAGATGTTTCAACCAGGTATTGATCTTCATAAAATGAAGAGTGTATGCAATGATTTAACTCCATAGCTCATTGGTCCTGCTAATTAATTCACAAGTCATAAATACTCAAAAATTGCAAGTCACAAAACCTGTGGTATGCATAAGTATTGTGTATGTGTTTTTCCCTTTAGGTAATTGTGTAATTGTTGGATTTTTTCCAATGTAATATCTGGAAAGGTAGTTAGCATGATCTGACCATTCATTTCCTCTGCAATTTTATAATTATCAGTTGCCAGAAAAGTAACACCAACAAAAGGAGCTTTGGGTTGGGTAATATAGCATACAAAATAATGTTAAGTAAAAGGAAAAATAGGACATATTCTAGACTAACCTAACCTGACTTCCGATGGAAGCGGAAAGCTGGAAAGAATCTGGATAATCTGGAAAGATGGAGAAAAATAAAACAATTTTTCTTCCAAAATTTCAAATTAAAAAACCTACCCAGACCTAACACAGCATTAGCAATTTATGACGAACAAAAGAAACTTGAGGAACAAAAAACAATTTTTTGGCAACTAAAAGAGTTGACTGAACCGAACCTAGCCCCTTTATTTGCTTCGTGCAGGTAAAATGTGTCCAAAACCTGTCTTATGAATACCTTAAATCCCAATAATACTGTACATACAGGTGGTATTAATAAGATAAATTATGAATGATGACAAACACCCATGTGTAATATTGTTCCACCGTGGTTTGCCATTCACCAAATCTGGAATTCCTCAGGCATTGGTGTTGGGTGTGAATATTCAGTAAATGTGTTGGCCAAGGCTGTTGCAAAATTTCAAGAAAAGGGAAGCCAAAGAGTACAGAAAATTCACCTTTGTGTGTTGCGACATATGCTGGTTTGGTTTGGTTTGGTTTGGTTTGGGTTTACCACACATCGACCGTTGAGTCATGCAGCGTCGCCAATCTCTGGCGCCGATTGGTCGCGGGCGAAGAATAGCGACAAGTGAGACTCGAACCCACAGCCTTTTGATTGTGAGACGAGCAACTTACCCCTAGACCACTGCTCCCCCACAATATACGCTGAAAATTACAGCAAAGTGTTAGAAATACCTATACAGCTAACCTACTGATGCTGGATAATTTGCTGCATGCTAATGCTTGATTTCCTCCACCCTAATAATGGGGGCGGTTGAACCTTAGGGGATGGGGGGATTGAAGACCCCCCCCCCCCAGTACGGCGCGGGTTAATGTAAGGAATTCTTTAAACACTAGTGTCGCTAAAGTATTTTATTATGCACCGGCGCCCTTATTATCTGCAACAAATAGACATAGTCGTCACTTAAAGACA
Source organism: Imbricaverruca yamaguchii (assembly GCA_034440575.1). Taxonomy (NCBI): domain Eukaryota; kingdom Metazoa; phylum Arthropoda; class Thecostraca; family Neoverrucidae; genus Imbricaverruca; species Imbricaverruca yamaguchii. The sequence goes on from JAOTOL010000942.1 coordinate 170,871, forward strand.
TCGTTGCGAGGTTATTTCATCTTTAATTAAATTTGACGACGTATAGCGGCAGTGTCGGTCGATCAGAAATACCTTCATTAAAACGAACGATATGTTCTGAGGAGGTTACAAGGGGAATTTTTATTTCGTACCATCCTTTCATCAAAATGTTCAATCTCACATGCGACCACATCATGCTTCCGGCGTTCCCATGCTTAAGCTATACGGAAGTCCGCGAACACGTCAACCTTAAAACAAAATTGACGAATACTAACGACCATTATACTGGAGTGTAAGTGGTATCAGCTGATACAGAAATGATGAATGTATCCATCGCAGATGGGCAAAATGTCTAGATAGCATAGCTCCTTGTTTTGAACAGTTTTCTTCAAGATTTTGCATCTAGCAGCCGAGGCCGCCATGCGACCCAATTGCATGCTTACAGTTCGAACATCCGCCGCTAGGTGGAAACGAAGCGCAGCAGTAGCGTGGCCGCGCATGTCCCCTATCGCTGTACTGTGCACCACGCCGCTCACGCGTTGCGACAGGTGCGTTCCGAACATCGCCAACTGACAGCGTTATTGTTGAAACTGACGAGTCCCCTTTATCACTACAACGTGAATTGCTAGGACCACGAATAATAGTAAACGGATCGGAAGCTCTCGGGCGGCACTTCGATGTTTTCGTCCACCGACCGATACTAGCGGCATCTATCGGTCGGAGAACTAATGGACAGGTGACGCAAAGGACACCCCATCGAAAAAGTTTGACGGGACGGGGAAATATAGCTGTATTGGCCTTCTACCACGCGTCGTTTGGAAAAAGCTGCGCCATCGGCGCCAGCCGGGGACGCATACTCCAGTATCCGCCATCCCTTCGGCCGGCGTATAGTACCATGAAGCTCGTGACCAACTAACCTGTGCCGACCAACTGAGGGAAGCGGAGTCTCAGGGTAGCCGGCAGAAAACAAGTGAGAGCACCTGGCCACTTCCTTCCAGCCGTATATGCCTGGGACTCGTCTGGAGCAGGCCACTTCCATTCCGATGACCCCCTCCCCCGTCCCCAGGGGCTGCTGATTGGCCAAAGACCGATTGGCTGATTGGCCCTGGCAGTCACATTTCCTCCTGAGGTATCTTCTTTGACCAACGAGGGGACCCTGAGCAGGCATAGGAGCACATGACTAACATTGGCTGGGCAGAAGGGCCCCGGAATGGCCATTGGAGCCCTCTGAGGCACCGTCAGGGGCCCCCTGCATGACCCCCTTACAGCTGACACGTCTCCCATGTTAACCCTCGCACGGCCCGGCGGGTAGGTAAATGCCTACCCTCCATGACGTTTTGTACCATAGCCAAAAAAATGTCTCGCACTAGAGTTCTGAAATGTACAGTACCTTATGCTACATCAATACTATCAGTTTGACACTCGCAAATATCGCCAGCTCTCGCTCTCCGTCATTTTACCTGCCCTTTTTGACGACACAGGGCCTTTTCCGACAAACCAAAGGGCCCTTTTCAAACGCTTGGACCCTGTCCATCAGGTCATGGGTCCTTTCTTGGCTTGGGCTACGCAGACAGCCAGGTCCGGCCGAGTTAGAAGCTCAATCTACGAAAAGCTTGAAATGTGGTAAAGAGTAAATAACTGGGCAATGCAATGGAGAATTAAATGCTTCACTTGATCCAAAACGAATAAGTTACTTTAAAAAACACAACTCTCCATAAACGTACACCACGTCATGCATTTAAGTGTCCACTGAAGCAGCATAGATGTTTTTTAAAAAATAATAATTTCTTACTGTCACAGGGCTTCATGAACAGGATCAAGGCTCCCTAGCTTCTCCAGAGCTGAAATTGGCCGAAACTAAACGACGCGTTACTCTCAAACCCACGCATGTGCCGCTGGAATCGAATAATATCCTATCCAGGATTCGTTTCGGCCTCCTTCCGCGAGGTGGCCGTCCTTGGTCGCCGATTCCTGGGAGTTTCCTATCCGTGCTAAGACTAAGGTATGCCTGTAAGCTTGCCAAAAATCCACGATACCCGACTTACCAATGGGTATTCTCCACTCTACCTGTTACACGTCCGAATACCAGAAACTCAGTGTTGCCACTCAGTCATCTGCGTTTTGTCCGCTCTCTTCGCGAATGTCAAATCAAGCCGAAATGCATGGGACAGCTCGGCATCCCAATTACACCACCTCGGCGCCGGATTGAGTTCACCATTGATTTCTCACTGAGTAATACCCCGAAGGATAATATTAGCGCCACTGACTTCCGTATAATAGCATGAAGAAGAATCCATTCATATCCAGACAGTGCGGATCTGCACCGACGAACCAAAGCTCAGTAACGGCGTAGGATGCGCGTTTGTATGTCACTTACATATCGAAGCATTCAACTTCCCAATCACTCATCAGTTTTTACCGCTGAACTTTATGCCATGCTATAGATTCTTCTTTTTATTCAGCATGTCAACAGAATTCGAGCCAAAAGATATATGATTCTTACTGACTGGCTGAATAGCCTCTTGTAATTTTCATGTGGATACCAAGCCACATAGGCGTAGCTGGTGACGAGGCCGCCGATCTGGCGGCAAAGAGGGCCGCAGACGGTGGCCGCAAGACGCGCTTGACCCTTCCCATTGGAAACTTCAAACCAGTTTTATCATCCCTGGTTCATCGAAAATGGCAGTACGCTTGGACCATGAAAACCTTTCATGGACAAAGATACCACAGCTGGGACTGGCATGCGGGGCGCACCCTGACAACGTGTACGACGAAGATACCGCGGCTGGGACTGGCCTCCGGGGGTACCTCAAGGCTCTGCGATCGATGGTTTCAAAGGTACTGCTTGAAGGGTCAACCACTGGCGGCGTGAGGGCAGCTAATCATCACCTCCAAAGCGTACTTGGAAGCTCGTGTTGCTATCGATCATTCTACGGCAACCTCGCACCTACCGCCTGTCTGTTCATTGTGTAGACAGTGTCTAAATTGAAACCGACTGTTACACAATGGTGCAGGACAAGCGGCGGAACCTCAGCAATGCGGACGGTAAACAATATTACGGTTCCACAGCTCGGCTGGTGGACCCAATCATCGGAATCTCCGCGGCGCCGGCCCTGTTAATGACGATAGGTTAAGTAGCTAGGGTATGAGGTACGCAGAATATGATAGTTACCGGACGGTAGCATCAAGACATGGATAGGCTGGCTGATGGTGGCTAGGGATTGATGGAATATCACTGGCTTGTTCCAGTGCTGACGACTTGCGCTATGTGTTGCAGGCGTTACAAGTTCCACCGGAAGGATCATCTGGCGCCACGTGAGGAGCCGTGGCCGGGTGTAACCATCCTGAAGCCGCTGATCGGCTGTGATTCTCAGCTGGCCACCAATCTGGAGTCTTTCTTCACCATGAACTACCCGACGGTAGGTGTGGCGATCTCCGTCGCCACTCCAGTTGGTGGGCAGAGGCTGACCGGACTGATGTGACGAGTGGATCAACTCAGCTAAGCTGTCCTGGCTGTCACCCAGTCAACCGGTCAGGGTGCCTGTGACTTTGTTGTAAATTGAACATTTATTTGATCGTATGCAGCAATTATGTGTGAAATATGTTCGTAATTATGGGAATTGGGTGTACAAAGTCGACCGTCAGAGAATCGTCCCAAGAATCGCGTCGTGGACACGGAAAATCGCAGAGGGGCCCGAAAAAAAAACGAGCAAGGTCCAGGAATTGGTATCGGAGCATAATATAGCGTTAATGGCCCGAAAAAGAAAATAACGAGGTTCGAAGAATTAGACTGGATCCTGGAAGTGTGCGGGCTCCTAGAAAATCAGAACCAAAAAAAAGAATTGCATTGAGTCCAGAAAAATCGAATCGGAGCTCAAGAATCTCGCGCCTTGGCTGGAAAATCGCGCCATAACCCACACAAATCACACCGGAACCTACAGAAGTTACGCTGGGACCAAACATTGCTCTGGGGACTAAGTAAACAGAGCGATGCCCAAAAAGCATTACTGGGGTCGAAAACGTACCGGAGCCCCCCCCCCAAGTCGCACGCACAGCGTCTCGCAAAGAAAGACAGGATCATGAAATCTCGTCGCGCCGAGGGCCGCAATTCATACCGGGGTCGCAAGAACAGCATGAGTGCCTGAAAAACACAACGGGCTCTAAGAACACCGAACCAGTACGGCGGCTCGGTTCGGTAACCAATCTGGGAGCATGTATACAAATTGATGAGGTGCATCAAGGCTCATCGTGGTATGAGGTTTTCTTTCCTACAAGAAGTTGTGGGAAGAAGAGGAATAATTTTCGAATTAAATGTGTGAAATTTCCAGGTGAAACACACATGAAACATTCTATGGCGCCAAAGATGACACGATACTATCATATGGCAGCAATTCACACAATGTAGGGGATTTAGCAGAAACCGCAGAATCGCACTAAGTGTGGCGAATGTGCCGACTACGCAAGGCGGTGTACTCGTGCACGAACGTTGGCGTGATGGCGACTGGGCTTTATAGACTGAAACGCGTAAAATCTTAGTATGTTAAATTTTAAAGTTATTTGTGGAAGCTCAAGTTGAGAAGTGTGAGAAGTTTTATCAAGTGATACAATAAAAAACCCTTTGAAAGAGCAGGCTGAAATCCGGTCACTTAGAAAATTAGCGGTGAATTGGGCACCCTCCACAGGAATATTAAGATGTTGCTAATTATTTCAATACAACATAAGAGTCCCTTGCGAAGCGTAGTCGACATACAATGTATTTAACAAATTGGGTAAGTGGGTCCATCCAAATCTACTCCCCACCTGTCGCTACTCTTCGCCCGCGACCAATCGGCGTGAGAGATTGGCGACGCTACATGACTCAACGGTCGTGTGTCGTGAAACCAAAAACCAGCCAACCAAATCTACTCCCTTTTCTTGATGCGTCCTAGGTACTCCACTAGCTGAGGAACACCTAGCTTTGAAGAAAAAAATTAAACATTGGCGCTAACGGGGACTCATGGAAAAGTACCACATGAACCTACATGTATCCAAGCACCACCTGAAATTTTCGGAAGACTGGAAGACCATGCTAGTGAGTAGGCGCATAACTTGCAAATTGTCCTTCCAGCATATTCCAGCTCCTGCTCCAGATCTGACCACCATTATTTGTTCATGGAAGACATGGAGTGAGAAGATAAGTACTCTATGCTGCGACTGGGATTTGTGGTGCAGTCCGCTCTTACATCTGTTCCACAAAATATCCATTTTGTCATCTGATTTCTGACTGAGGATCTCCTGAAGAACAGCGAATGCGTCTCGTATGTCATTTTCAGGCACGAAGAAGGTGCCAACATATGTATGAAAATGGACCCTGTATTCTTTGCTTTCTGCTTTCAAATATTTTATAGTAAGGCCAGAATCGTATCCTTTCCTCCACATGGATTGAATAATGAATGCAGGAATACTAAGATTATTCACGGAGTCAGTTAAGAAGAGGTTCGATCCTTCACGGCATCCGCCGGTAAGTCTATCACGGATTGATAAAAAACGTGGTACGTTTCTAGGTTTGCATAGTATCAGAGCGAACAACCATGGGAGGACATGACCATACCTCGTGTAATGCGCCAAGTAGAGTTGAACTTTTTTTGTGGGTCGAGACTGAAATTTTCCATCACATAGTCACGCAGAACTATGAGCCATTTCATTACGTGTTATATTCTTTCGAATACAAGTTGTACGATGCGACATTATCAAGCAAAACATAATCTTCTGCGTCAGCCACCAAATATTGCTGCAAAACACGGGCTTAATTCCTAGGTTGCCTTTGGAAGTGTATGCCGACGATTGATAGCACCCTTCGCGCCGTTATTTTTCAAACTTCTCTTTTTCCTTGGGGTTGAGAGCTGCGCACTAGTACCAATGCATGCTGTGCTATGATTGAAGTTGCTACATTCGGGTCCTCCTCAGTCAATTTTTTAAAATAAATAAACACTGAACCATTACAATTGCTTTTGTGTCACTGAAGCACATGTGGTTGTATTGCCCATGTGCACGCAAGTCCAACCCACCTGGACGAATATTCAGTCTGCCTTTACACGATGGGCGCCGCACACAGTGCCACTAAGACCAATTAGTCAACTGATCTCTCCCTCCCTCCCTCCCTCCCGCCCTCCCTCCCTCCCTCCCTCCCTTCCTAAACCTCTCTCTCTCTCTCCCTCCCTCCCTTCCGAAACTCTCTCTCTCTCTCTCTCTCTCCCTCCCTCCCTTCCTAAACTATCTCTCTGTCTCTCTCTCTCTCTCTCTCTCTCTCTCTCTCTCTCTCTCTCTCTCTCTCTCTCTCTCTCTCTCTCTCTCTCTCTCTCTCTCTCTCTCTCTCTCTCTCTCTCTCTCTCTCTCTCTCTCTCTCTCTCTCTCTCTATCTCTATCTCTATCTCTATCTCTATCTCTATCTCTATCTCTATCTCTATCTCTATCTCTATCTCTACTCTATCTCTATCTCTATCTCTATCTCTATCTCTATCTCTATCTCTATCTCTATCTCTATCTCTATCTCTATCTCTATCTCTATCTCTATCTCTATCTCTATCTCTATCTCTATCTCTATCTCTATCTCTATCTCTATCTCTATCTATATATATATATATATATATATATATATATATATATATATATATATATATATATATCTGTTTTGTGTAAGGAAATACACAAAATATCCATTTATTAAATTATAACGAATATACCAATTATTGTCATCTTATTCATTTCTGTTGCGTATGTAACAGCATTTCTCGTGCCAGCTCTCATATGATCGCTGCGATCTCAAACACACTGTTCTCCAATGTCAAATGCCATATCGGGTAGCTGAAACATTCACAAGCATTCACAAAAACGTGCCGTGCCGTAACAAAGTGTACCGTGACAAATATGGCCGTAACAAACTTTTTGTAGCGAGAGTTATGTAAAAACGTTGCCGCAGCGAAATGGCCCAGATCTATATTAACATATGGAGCAACATGTGGGCGCTGGTCCGTCCACTTTTCACCGGCGTTCCCACACCCCTGTATCGAGAGACTGAACGATTTGCATGCAACAGCTTTCGGAAAAGTGTTGCATTTTGGTCAAGGTGCTTGTTTAGCACGTAGCTTTTAGCTCTGCACGTTGTCTAATTACCTGTTCTCTCTGTTTCAGTATGAGATTATGTTCTGCATACAAAATGCGAATGATCCTGTCATTCCACTAGTCAACGAGTTAGTCGCCAAATATCCGGTCATAGACACTAAAATTTTTATTGGTAAGTACCCAACCGACTAGCGTAGTGTAGTGCACCGGTATTATATCAATGTTGGCGCAACAGCCTTAGGTATGCTGGTGCACCATGTCTTATTCCTCATTTCATTTCGTATTGGAATGCTGATCTCTCGAACTTGCCAGATCCAAAAGATTATTCAGGAT